>JAUBWS010015225.1:0-19092 GCA_032270445.1 Darlingtonia californica | reverse complement strand
AAATTGTATTTTTTTGAATTTATCCCAGTAAATTTAACCATTTTTGACAAACTAGGACTTTTTTGAAAGATAATTTAAAGCGGAAAAACTGTCGTTAAAAGATGAAAATGAAAAATTTGTCTTATTTGATATTGCTTTCATTTTCGGCATGTTAGCTGATTTCAAAAATGTAATTATTTCCCCTCTTTATTCGTTCCTAAAATACACTTCTAAAGTTTGTTAAAAATGCCCAAAAATGGCAAAATCATGGTTTTTGGCATTCCATACCAAAAGAAAAATTATCACAAATACGTAAATGATACCTTTTTGAAATCAGAACCGCAAGGGGAATTTACATTTTCAATATGAAGTTGAAAGCACAAAACGAAAAAAACGGCCAATTTTTCATCTTCTTTTTTCTTCTTCACTTTGCACATTTTGAAAAATGATTTAAAAGCAATTTATTCAAATTCGAATTATCTTTTCAAAAAGTCCTTATTGATTAAAAATGGTCAACTCTAACAAGAGAAATTTAATAAAGAAGTATTTTCCGCATACTTTTTGAACAGACTTTAGTTAATTCATGATTCAATCTAAATTGGAATAGAAGAGTATATGACTACTTTTCACCAAAAATTTATTCGAGATGAAACTAAAAATCAGACGAAGTAAAGCTATGTAATATGTAATATTTGTCTAACGATATATGTCTACCATCGTGCGTCTAAAAAAGAAATCAATTTATTCTCCAGTCGTCTTGTACACAAAATTGAAGTTAATATTTACAATGCTGTAATGTTCCAAAGTCATTCCTCAAAGTAGCGCACCACCTTTGAAATGAAATCTTCTTTGCTAATAAATATTCCGTTTTATATATCATACACATCAACACACAAAATCATACTCTATCGTCTTGATAACCTGGATTCATTCTTGCTCGTTCATGTGCGTTTTTAGGATCATATGTGCTAGGATATCGAGCTTTCGAATGAATCCGTACGGCGACTGCGATTAGGATTATACATGCAATTACTGCACCAATTATAATTAAAGCAATCTCCCAAGTGGCAAGCCCAGATTCTAAAAAATAAAAAGAATAATAGTTGATAAAAATAAAGCATCAACCAAAATAATTTTAGTTAGAAATAGCATAGCCATTTTGTTTGCAGTGCAAATTAAACTTTAGACCTGATAAAGATAGCCATCATTAATTATAAACGTACTGGTACGACAAACAAATTACACTGTTCAATTCGTTTGGAAATGCAACCATGCGAAATACATGGATTAAAAAGGGAATACCATTGTTTCCAAAGTACAAATTACACCTTCCCTTTTTAAAGGGAACTCCAAAAAGTATTTTTGAAATAATGATGTCATTTTGATTCGAACCCAATACCTAACGTTTCTTGTGCTATTCCAACTGAATTACTGAGGTCAAAACCCATGTTTGTCATGGAACGGTTATGCACGTTTTTTATAAGCATAACGTCTATAAGCGTATGAAAGCTGAGATTTGAGCCTGTTTTAGGAATCTCGTGATTTAAAAGGTTTTTGAATTAACTGAATATACCAAATGAAAGAGCTTGACTTTAAAAACAATTTAAACCTATAATCCTAGGAGGTGTCAGTGTATATCTAGAAATAATTGAGTTTCAAATTTGAGGCTGAGCTCAAAATTCCATATGTTTATTTAAAAAAATGTGTAGCTCAGTTTTGAGCTCGAGTTTCATCAGGTTTTCCTATGGCATCGTAACGAGCTGGATTTTATTTCACATTACGTATAGTGAAGCCGTGGCTGAGTGGTCAAGGCGTTGGGCGCTTAGGCCGGAGTCCCAATCACTGTTAATTCTGCATGGTGAGGTGTTGCCAGGAAGGTGGGACCCTCGTTGAAAATAGTTCAAAAAGAACTGAAGAGGCTATCCCTGGATAAATAATCAAACAATTCATTCATATAGTTATGATAAGTTTTAAACTAATTTTTAGTTCTGTTTTGTTCAAATGCATTTATGATGAATCTGAGGCTTGCCACTGTATTTGGAAGTTACCTGTTCCATACAAGAGTCTATAATACTAGCAGGTACAATACGCCTATAAACTAAAACCTAGCCCCAACCTATTATTCCTGATTAAGATTTACTGTAGAATAATATAGTTCACACTTTGAAAAAATCGCAACTAAAACATTATTATCTGATTTTCTCTTGCTGTCGTTCCTCACTTACATTGCATTATTACGATCAAGAGAATTTTTAGCTGTGTATTTTACCCCATCTCTCTCCATCACTGCTTGTAAATGGTATTATAGTCTAGTTAACTAATCATTGATCTTTCCTCAGACATTCAAGACTATTTGCCTTTTGATCACCAAAATAAGTATATGAGGCTTTACTGTGACATTTTTAAGTGACGAGAAATCATCATCTGAAATGAGTCTTGCAATAGGAACAGAATACCAAATAACTAGAAAACGAGGATTAGTGCAATGTGCCGTAGCTACTAAAAATAGATACAAAATGATCATCGTAAAGAAGAAAGAGCAAATCAAATTGTAAACTAGTGATGAAACCATGGACATAAGAGGTACTTCTGTTATGACTATGATCAAACTAGTTCTAAGAACTGCATAAGATTCGGTTCCCTTTGACAACTTTTGAAAAAGCTGTGATATATGGCTTTAGAAAAAAAGATAACATAGAAATAAAATTCATACCGTCAGTTTCATGCTCAACAATATCGGAATATGGTCCCGGTTTACCATTCCTTCCTAATGCAGCAACATGGATCTGATATAATTGTCTACTCTCCAAGTCAATAATTGTCATACTGGTCATTCCTGGTTCAGTATCTCTTTCCACACATTCCTTGTCCGGTTTGATACAATATCGGACACGGTAAATTATTTCGGACACATTAAGTTGTGTCCGGTTCACAGGTGGATCCCAAGAGATGATAGCGGTGTTGTGTGAATCCTCGCTGTGCTTGGTTACTGTCAAGTTTGTCGGTGCAGATGGCATTTCTGAAGAAAAAAATCATGAAACAATTATTTTGAATGAAGACAACTCTTCATCTATGTTTTGCGAAGAGCTTAATAATGCGAGATGAAGGTCAAGTAGTGGAAACAGTACAGTTGCCCTAATCCAGTAACACACTGACTATATCGATTTGTTCTAATATTACCCAGGGTTCCCTTAACTACCTTAAGGGAAGAAAATTTCGCGAGGAGAAATTTTCACGGAATTTATTTTTGCGTTTGATCGATCGATCGGCCACATCAAAATCAGCTAGCTTCTTGGAATTAATTTCGCGGTTTGTTCACTTTTTGCAAATGTTTTCTACTATAATTTCATGTTTTAACGTTTGTTTACGAATATTTTGGGTTAAAACCGCGAAAAAAAAATCCACGCAAATTTCTTTCCCTCGAGAATTTCTTTCCTTAAGGATATTGTTTACCCTTTTGCACCCAGGTGCTTATCTCATGAAGAATTGCAGAGGATATCCTTTGTAAATACAAAACCTACTACCAACACTTACCATCTGTTGATGCTGTTGAAAAAGTGATCATAACTGAGGCTCCCAATTGACCGATCAGATTCACAGGAGTTATAGTGATGTTGTATTTTGATCCTTTAAGTAAACCATCCAATACAGTTGATGTCATGTTTACGGTTTTATTATTGCAATCTTTGACGTTTTTACCAGTGAATGTACACCATTCGATATGATATTTCAAATCTTTACCAGGTAAATTTCCAGTATCCTTCGGTTTGGACCACTTCAAATTTATCCTGGACGATTCAAATCCTAATACTGTGGTGGCTGATTCGTCTATTGGACGCGAGGGTGGAACTGAATGTGGATCAAAGCAAAAAGAAAAAAAGGAATTACCAGAAGAAAGGTTTTTATCTTAAGTATAAGATTCACCCCAATGCAGAAAATTGGTAAGAAGAAAAACCTCGTTTTAAGGCAAATCTGCACTATCTATTTCAGAAATTTTTGACAGCTTGTCGAGCTGCTATCATATTTCAACTGAAACCCAAATTTTTTTTATTTAACTTTACACTGATTTGACCATTTCATTCTCACGTTTGACTTGCCGGAAAGAGATTTGTTGAAAGGAAAATTTTGAATTTTTTTTTTTGGTTTTGGAAAGATTGAAGCAAAGCCTTTGGTTATGATGGATGACATTTCTTCAAATAATGGTATCCTCGTTTTCCTTGAAATACATTGAATTCAGCTATTAAGTTTCAGTGTTGATCCAGAACAACAAATTTTGAGCCGGGAGAGAATATTTTCATTGGAAATCTTTGTTGAAATCAGCATAGAACTAAAGCCTTCTTAAGCCATTTTTAAAGCGGTACAGACACCACTTAGATTATTCGAACGATATTTTTAAATTATAATTATGATTTATTTTAGTAACCAGCTTATCGAGAGCGTCATTTTGGTAATAAAACGTTGGTCGTCAGTCCAGATCAAAATGGAAAAATAAAGAGTCTGAATACAGGCACGGATACAGAGGAGAAGCAAAATTTCAGGAGGAGAACGACAAGTTGTAAAAATGTCATGATGTATTGTCAATATGTAAGAGATAATTACTTTCTAACGACCCATCACTTTTCTACTAAAACTTTGCTACATCCCTGTATCCGCGTCTGGAATAAATATTTGAGACGCTTTATTGATTCACGCAATGAGATAGACAAAAACTGTAGCTAGCTCCGAAATCATATTGTCATTCGATTAATAAATATATGCATACCAAGTGGAGTTGTTTTGTACACTCCTGTTCGAACAGTTCCATTTCCAGCATAATTTTCAGCGAATATGGATAATGTACATCCGACGACCATGTTCGAAGTTTTCAAATTATCAAACTTGATTGTGTTTTTGTCCAACTTCAAGTGAATATCAGTTGAAGTATTGTTACAAGATAAGGTTAGGTAGTAGAATCTTGGAAAATTTTCTGGTGGTGACCAAGTGAATTCAAGGGAATTGTAGAATGAAGTGGAATTGATTTCAGAAATCCTAGTTGGTTCGGCTATAAAAAATATTGTTGTTAAATCATTGTCTTATCTTACAATCAAAATTTTTCAAATCTACAAGCCTAATCCGTTAATCCCAAGTGAACAAAACAATATCTAAAAGTCTTGGAACTTGTTTCTTTCTAGAAAGCACCAAAATGAGGACATTGGGGTTCCGAGTCTTACAATTTTATTGAAACATAAGCGTCTAAAATTACCTCCCCTGAATGATTTGGCAAATTTTTGATAAGTTACGCTTTTTTATTCTCCTAAAAAGTTTCCATTATTTTATTCTCACTTACGACAATTTGCTGCTTTTGTCTCATCAGAATGATCGGAACAGTCCGTGTTTCCGTTGCAAAGGAATGACGGAAGTAAGCAAATCACCGGACACCTGTAATAAGTTGCATTTCTACATGTGTCTAAAAGGGAATTGGAAGAAAATCAGAAAAACTCTCAAGAAGGTAGGTTTAAAAATAAATTGCACCCTAAGTATAAGAATAATGAGATAGCTGTTAATTACTGACTAATTGATGTTTCAGATTTTACTAAGAGACACTTTTGTATCCATAGAATTTAATATGTCACATTTACATTTCATAAAAGTGACACATGCATGGTTTGAGCATTTATGTGTTGCTAAAGTACGAAAGATTTTTTTCCTATCTTAAATCTTTTTTTTCTCAAATAAAAATGTCAGGAAAATGTTTCACTCTTCAAAATCTTTCCAACGCAACCAAATTTATTAAATTTCATGTAGTACTAAAGAAATTATGCTAGTCGGAAGAATTAGTGTCTGAAAAAAAAATCGTACTTTAGGTCCTTATCATTTAAATTATGGCTTCGTTAAAAATGAGTAGTTAAGATTTTAAATAATAATAGGTGATATTTCTGAAAATATGTTGCTCGAACTTTATTTATCGGCCCTTCACACCATCTCTCTTTAACATCTATGCAGGCAACGCGGGAAAGAATCACCACAATAATACATGCATGAAGTACTTACCTTGTGTCAATGTTTTATAAGTATTGTGAAGTTTTGGACCTTCAGTTTGATTTGAAGAAAGGGCAGATATGCTAATGTTGTAGGTTGTATTTGGTTTCAAATTCATCAGCATGATTGAAGAAATTCCAATGTTAGTATCTCGCATTTTTATGTCCATAGAATCCATACTGTTCTTATATTTTATTCTGTAAAAGAGTTGTGAGGATAACACACCACCTGTGTCAGCAGGAGCCATCCAATCCAGTTTGACGCTTGATGATTCAAGATATTGTGTAGTTGTAAACATAACATTAGTTGGAGCACCAGGTGGTACTGAGAAAGGAATATATATTCAATTAATAAAGTGCAAGAAAAAAACAGTCTTCTTCTTGTCAGAATGGGGTCTAGAAGCGCTCTGATCCATGAACAAGAGAGTGGTACACGTTTGTTAGAATTAATCAGTCAAAAAATCCTCAACTTTCAACAACAACAACTTCTACTTTCCCCGGTAATTGATGTCCTCTTTTTTCTTGCACTATAATACCACAACTTCTTCAAAGTAGTATAGAGAATTTATTTTCGAAGAAGAAGATACAGCAGAAATACATTCAAATAAAGCCGGCTGCTAAGCATTAATTTTGTTAAAATGAAAGAAAAACGCTGTCAAGGACGATTTACAATATATTCATGACCCGCTAACGAAACAAGATTCATCAATAAAACGACTGTAAAAGCAAAGATGTAAAGATAATAAACATTGGTAATAAACATAACTTTTGCCAAATATAAGATGAAAAAACAACGAAACTAAAGAAATAAGAACAATCAGTTAGAACATTAAAAGCTTTTATAAAAAGTTAGCCTACCTGGTCGATCTGGTGTTGTTATATCCAAAACACTCTCATTGCTTGGTCCAACGTAATTGAAAACAATTGCTTTGACTTTGTACTGCATTCCTCCAGTTATATTTTTAATAAATGTGACCACGCCTGGCATTGTAGTGTTTGTTATATTGAAATCTTCAAGAATGATTCCATTTTGATTTTCAATTTTGAGATATATTCGAAAAGCTGGAATCTTTAATCCCATGTAAGTGACAGAAATAAAGGTCATCCCAATGTTTCGTTCTTTCATTTGAAGTCGTGATGAAGCACCTTTAAAATGAAAGTAATAATTATCACAAATTTTTTGTCAACTCTTTCTCGCCAATCATTTCAGAGACTTCAGAAATTAGGCAAAATCTTGCGTATACTTGTTGGTTCCGCATTTTCAGTTCTAATGTTTAGATGTGAAAGGGTTACATCCGTAAAATGACTGACTAAAATTCCTAATTGGGTGAAATTTTATCTCAAACATAAAAGTTTCTGAAGTATTATGCTTACTACATCCAGCACCAGACATTTCATCAGTTGCATCTGTACAATTCATATACCCATTGCACGTTAAGTCTTTATTAATACAAGTTTTGTCAGCAACACATTCAAATTCTTTACTGGTACATCGAGGCGTTGTAAACATCGTTGTCGAAACCGGACTGGTTTGGTTATGTTCGTTAATTGCAGTTACATCAACGCTATAGTTTGTAGCCGACATCAAATCTTTGATGATATAGCTTAGCATATTTGTTACTGTGGCATTCGAACACGTTTCATTTCTACACCATTTGATCAGATAAGATAGAGACAATGGATCATTGCTACTGAGATTTTTGGGCAATTTCCATGAGATTTTTCGATGTGTGTTTTCCATTTCTGGCACTAGCATGGTTTGAAGGGATTGGACCTCTGATGTCGCAACTAAAACAAAGGGGCATATCATTTATGAAATCTATTCATACAGAGAGTATTTACAAGACTGCTTTTTGTTGCTGCTTTAATGAAAATCGGTTCAAGAATGATTTTATTGGGCGTTAAGGATCTAACGGATCCAAATTTTATGAGGCTGTTGATCATGAAATATACCAGTCAGTGAGCAAGCGGGTCTACAATCACCGTTAATTCCAAACCGGCTCTCTTTATATATTTCCAACAAGGAAGGACTCTCATGTTTCAAGAAGAACCGAAAAGGTTATCCTTAACGAATGAAAATCCTAATGCAAAGGTCAGAATATAAAGTTTATCAACCCTCGGAATGAACGATGTAAATAGGTCAGAAAATATCACTGAGTCAGGTCAGTTTTGTACAAACTAGCATGCTTTTATGAGATTGACAGCCCAAATAAAATTCCAAACAACTCAAATTTCGATCTGAGGATAGAATATGAACTATAACTCACCACTTGTGCTCGGTAAAGTCACATTCTGACTGAATGGTTTCCCAACACCAGTTGGATTGACAGCGTAAATGGTGAATTCAACAGGTCTGCTGACGTTAAGGCCATTTTTTCTATATGTGGTCACATTGGGAAGTAATTCAATCTCATCATATATTTGCGATTGACCGATCCTGATGACATATTTACGAACACGATGACCTGTCGATGTATTCCATGTCAAGCGAAGAAACCCGAGACCACGAATTATGTCAGTGACATTGACCATTGTAGGTACACCTTGAAATAAAGATCAAAGTATTGTATGTAAATACAAGAGATTTTAAAATTTTTAAAGGATAACTTAGAGAAGATTTAGAGCTGATTTATGGCCAGAAGGAAGATGTGCATATTACATCGTTTCGTCGAAGAAAATGAAGAAAAGTCACTGTATTAATTGAAAATGTTTTTATTACGAAAGTAAAGTTTGTTTTCCAAAATATACAGGATTTTTATATTTCACCCCTTCGTGAAATATACACAAATAATGCTATAGTAATGCCTACTAAACAGTTAATAAAATTCAGCGGAAGAAATCATTGATCGAACAATTCTTTGTCACTTCTAGAAAATGTCGTGATTGTATGTTGATTTCCCCGGTGATATAGCTTTGATTTTTTTTAAAGTTTGTTGATTATGTAAAATTCCTTTTTAATTTAAGTTGTACACTCTCTATAACTCGACTTCCTATAACTCGACTCTACATTTAAACGGATATCACTTAGACCGTACCAGCTCCTCCCGCGGCAAAATAGAAAATTGCCGAACGTTATCTTCCATGAGAAAACTCTGGTACAGTTTAGGTATCACTTTGTCCTTTCAGTTAACATTTAGGCCAAAATACTTTCTATAATATTCGAACCCTCCACAATTCGAACGATTTTTTTTGTCCGCTTGAGTGTTCGAATCATAGAGAGTCAACTTTAGCTAAATAGAATTTAGCAAAAAAGATACTCACTGCAGTTGGCTTCTGTTTTCTCATCCACTGAAACTTCCATTGGCATTGAAACTGGACAATCAAAATTATTGTCACATAACGCTTTTTTATTGATACACTTCCAACTGCCTGCGCATAGCCATTCATTTTCCATGCACGTATCTACATGTATAAGTTGTCAGCGTGATAAATTTGGAAACCTTTATCAACGCATTCTTAAAAGTCGTGGCTTATTGTTTCGAACTTATTTGAACTAGCAGAGGGGTTGAAGAAACCATACGCTTGTGGAAAAACCATACCAGACGGTAAAAAGGTTGAATACCCCCTTCCTGGTAAGTCTTTGCCCCCTGAGAATGTTTAAGAGGCAAAAACACCTCCCCAAGCAAAGACGTTGAAACTTTGTAACCAGACGCGCACTCCATACCATAGCTAATGTATTTCCGCGCGCCTTACAGAGTCACTAAAAAATGTGTATGAGAAACATCAGTTGATTCTTTAAAACGGCTTCAGCTGATTTCACCTCAGCGCTTTCTTACCTGTTTCACCGGTTGTAAAAGCACCAGTATTCGATATATTTCCGTATTTCATTTTCAGCCGGTCAACCACTTGCAATGTATAGTTATAGGTTGTATTGGCTGCTAATCCTACCAAGTTTCCTGAATTACCGGTAAAATTCATTTTCATGCATTTGTTGTGGACTACAGAACAGTAAGTAGTACGAACGGAGATATTTTTCAGCAGGCTGTCTCCTAGTGGTCCGTATGTCCACGTAAGTTTTCGTTGTCTTGATTCCGCGTATTTGACAGTAGTATCCGACATATTGGTGATTTTTGATGGAATTTCTAAAGAGAGAAAAGAAATGGTTGCTAAAGATACTAAAGCAATTGAAAATGAAGAATGGAATGAATAAAATGCCGGAATTAAAAATGTAACTTACGGAAAGCTCTTGTCTTAAATTCTTCATCGGCGGAAATTGGTCCAAGTCCCATAAAATCTTCTTGCGCAGTTATTTTGTATACCGTATCATCACGTAAACCGGGAACTGTAAACTCCATCGTATTTTCCGTTGATACACTCATTGAGAAAGTCGGATCACCGATGATATTAACCCGGTACATTGGTACTCTTTTCAATGTTGTTTTTGGAAGATTGAACGTAAGTGAATCATGACCGGGGGGATTTTTCATTTTCAACCGGAGAGGTAATGAATTCGCTGAAAATAGTAAAATTAATGAAGTATAAAAGTACAACATTTCTGAACTAAAAATTTCAGAAATACAGGTTCCCATCTCGACCGCTATTTAAGAACATGACAACGTTTGGTTTGTTGTAATAAAGACTTTCCAAGGCCTTTTATTGAGAATAAACTTTGGTTAGTGAGTTCATGCCCAAAATTGATTCCTACACAAGAAAGTATGCCATTTGTAATGTTGATTAGATGTAATTACCTGTATTTATTTCCGAAAAAAGGCCATTTATGAAAATGATAATTTAAACCTAAAAGGGTTAACTCTTCAAGACTGTCGTTTTTTCAATTTCTTACAACATTGAAAATGTTCCAAAAAGCAACTGGGAATAATAAAAATATTCAAGTTCTTTCCAAACTCTATATTTTTACAATGCACCTGATTTTTCGATTAAGGTCTCGTTCAAAGTTACTGCTGTCGAAAGATTCGTTCATAAATCAACAAAATCTGTCTTGCTAGTACTGAAGGGGCTAGCCTGAAAAAATGTAAATTGACATTAGACATGATTACGAGGCTACTCACTGTTATTCCGTTTGCAAATATACGTGTTCATAGTACCACAATCCGCACGTAACCATTCGGAACGATGACTGGACATTGTAAAACACATTTTTGATGTATCGTTATCATTTGTTACGATTTGGTTGTATTGGTAAATAGTACCATCAGACCATGTAAAGGTTTGGGCTTTATTGGTCAATCCAATGTAATATTCATTGCTAGATGAAGACGACAAAAAGCTTAGATGCACATAAAATTCAAAATCAAATAAATTCGTAAAAAAAAGACACGGACAAGTTTATTCATTGCATTATGTAACACTTTTCAATTACAGAATCATCTTTATTGTATGCACTGTATACTCGACATATACCATATGCATATGATTTGATTGTATCTACTTAAATGATTTGTTGGTTGTTAAAGATCACAATCCATAACTTAACTTCTCTTTTCAAAATGAATTACTGCATGGCCTGCATTGCAGCTAAATGTTCAAACCTTATGGAAATTTGAAGTTACATAAGATTGCGAGGACATAGCTTTTAACAAAAGTGAACGGAAATTTTAGTGTTTTTACAATAATATAGCCTAAAAGTTTTTTATTTGTATGCCGGCTAACGGATCTCATTAAATTATAAAAGCGTACAATTGGTAAAACCTTGTCTCTTTAGTTAATTCATTTTCGATGTTTGTATTTTCTGCTGCGTTTCCAATTGATGTCAATTCAGAAGTCATTGTTTCACAGCTTGAAGACGATTGGTTAAAACTTGACTTTCCCATGCTGACGTAATAACAAAATGGCTCAAAGTATTTCCAGTCTGCACCAGGACAAATATTTGGGTCTAAGAAAGATGAAAGCATTTTGATTTTATACTCTGAAATCAAAATTGCAACAACAATTTTAAGCAACCAATTTACCAGTCTACAAAAATGTAAACTACCGTGGCTGATTCGGTACTTTTAGAGTCCTAGAACAATTTTTTCTTTCGGCCGACACTTATAAGTCTCGGCCGATACTTACAACTGTCGGCCGACACTTAGATTAGATAAGTATCGGTCTAAGTATCGGCCGACATTTATAAGTGTCGGCCGATACTTATAAAATGTCGGCCGATAGTTATAACAGTCGGCCGAGACTTATAACTGACGGCATATAGTTATTAGTAATTGAAAGTGTCGGCCGAGACTTCTAAGTATCTGTCGATATTTCTAAATGTCGACCGATACTTACAAGTGTCGGCCGAGGAAAAAATAATTCTAGGATTCTAAAAATGCCTAATCAGCCACGGTAGTAAACATAAAGTTCCATAAATTCTTGTTTCCGTGAAAGTTCCTGGTGATGAATTACACGACTTTCGAGTTTAAAGTGTTTATTTCTTGAAATAACACAGCCTTAAAGTGTCATTTTTTTTTCACGTATGCTACCTGATTGGATCTATACACTGCCATATCTGTAATTACTCAGTCCATGTGAAAATAATTTAAGAGATCGTAATCAATAGACATTTGAACTGAATTAACACGCATACCTGTTGTTACAGAGGTGTTTCGGAATGCTCCTGTGAGTTTTGGATTCTTTGCCGCAACCCGAACGTCATACATTGTGTTCGGTAAAAGGTTAGAGATAGTAATTTGATTAGTTGACGTTACATTTCTAACCATCCAGGTAGAATTATTGGAAGGTCGGTATTCAACTTGGTAACCAACAATAAACGTTTCGCTTGACAGTTTCCAAGTCACATCGATAGAATTTCGTCTTGGTTCCAATGTTAACGGGGCTGCTAGCATCTTTGGAGATTCTAACCGGGTAAAAAGAAATGTATATGTTGTGTGTTTTGCAATTTTTACAGATCTTTAAAAAAACTGATCAATCTCATTTTCTTAAATAAAAAAAGACTAGTCAAATCGGATCAACAAGTGAAGTTTTAGTGAATCTTGTCTTGCAAACGAGAGGTGATTCATATGAGGCTCGTGCTAGACTAAGTTTTCGATTTTCCACTCGAACTCTCAGTAGAGAAAGAAGACTTATTACATTTCAAATGTAAAAGTTACAAATGGCTGCTAATACTCCCTATTTCCCTAAATTATTATTTAGAATGCTTTGACTCGTTGTGAGACATAATCTTAACAACACAGTGGTGTAGTCACTGGGAGGGGGGAGGGGCAGAGGGGGTAGTAGCCCCCCTAAAAATTCTCGAAAAAGGTCTCGAAATTTGTAAAAGGAACGCAAAAATGCTAAGTTAATCTTTTAATTTCGTGGTATTGAGTTCTTTTTCTATTCAAAAAGCGAAAAAATTGCATGTAGCTCTTTTTTTTAATAATAGATTTCTCTTATGCGGAAAAGTCCACCAAACAAGGCATTTCGCCATCCTAGTTAAAAATACGTAGCTACGCCTTTGCAACAAACTCTCAAATGTAACGTAAGATTGCAGTTATTTACATTTCATATTATTAGTCTGTTCCAATAGCTTAATTTGATTGGAAACAAAGCGGAACACATAATTTAATCTCAGGAAAGATGCATTTCATGGAGTCTTTTACAGGAAGGGGTCGCAGCGTGAAATTCTACCGAATACGGGTCCATATAGAAGAAATTAGTCCGTACACGGTAATATACCGGACCCGTATTCGGACGTTTTGCACGCGTGGGTATGTCTTGTACAAACCACGCCCTATAAAAAAATAATGCTTACCTAAATCCTTTGTTTGAAATGATGCCCAAGGTGAGTAGGAGCTGAATCCGTTTTTATCTAATGCACGTATCCTCACTTGGTAGGTTGAATTATAGTTCAACTTTGTTAAAGTATGCGTTGTTTTGTTATAAGACACAACAAATATTTTTGTGATTCCTCCATGTTTTTGCAGGATTTCCACAGATTTGATTGTGGCATTATCTATTCCTTGTTGAACGTGGAGATTGAATGTAAGAGAAGATGTTGTGCTGTCTACAATTGTTGGTGCTTTATTTATTTTCGGTCCCACTGAAATGAGATTGAAAAGTCGTAATTTTTATTGTTACTATATACTTTATCAAAAGCCCGTGGTTTCGCGAGCGCGTTCAGAAAACTTCAAACATAAAACGCCGTGAAATTTTTTTTAAATCGCGGAATTGAAATGCATGAAAAATTCATGCGAATTGCCAAATATGTAGTATCGATGCATTTTTAATGTTGCAAAAAAGTTGACACAATTGCAAGAAGTAATTTTTTTTTGGCTCAGCCATGAAAAATATATTTTATGAAATACATATACTTGCTCAAACCACGAAATTGAATACCGCAAAATTTTCATGCAATAAAGTATAATATGCCTTCCACAAATGCTTGCGAAAATGAAGCGAAAAATTTAAGTCATACGTGTATCTGATTCAACGGAATGAACAGTGCCATTTCCAACCAAATTCTTCCCGTATATGTAAACTTTAACTTTAGAAGCAGGTAATATCTCTGGACTCGAGATGCTAATCATTCCACTTGTTTTCCGGGATTTCATGATACCGGTGATCAACATACCAGTCGGTAAAGTAATTTCCGGAGCTGCAAAATAAAAATTCGAAATCTCTTTTTCTTGAGCGAAAGTCAGTCAGATTCAAATTTTTATAGCCCTAAATATTATTTTATTGAGAGAATTGAGATTAATTGAACATTTGCTTGACTAAACTAAGCATGCATTTAACATCGTTGAATTATTTCTCATGTTGAAAATGAATATAGTTTATACTACTGCACCCTAAATATTTCTACTGCACTACTTTTTATAAAGCTAATTAGCTATATCAAGAACTTGCTCGCGACATTAATTTTAGGATAGTTGAATTAAATGAGGATGGGAATTCACTTTATTGCTAATCATCATCGTCTCATTGAGCGCATTAAACATGTATCGACAAAGATATGCTTTATTACCTGTTTCGTTATCATCAATTTTAACTACAGCTACGACACGTCCAACTTGTTTAACGTCAAGAATTGTGACGTTTACGTCAACTTGTTGATATTTTGGAATAACCACGAACGTATATGCATTTGGCAATTCTGTAAAAAATATATCATCAATTAAAAATTTAAGGTATCAATAATGATAAACTTTTTGATTCACTGACAATATTACTACACAGTAACTTGGTATTAACTGCGTAAATCCACTGAGGCTAAGGGTTCATGAACACCATACCTTTCCTGGATTTTCGAAGAATCATGAGCTAAAATTAGAGGGAGGCTACAATAGAAGATCTTTGAATCCTCCCTAAAATCAGTTTTGTTGCATAACCTAAATTCAGTACAAACTCACATAAGACGTTTTCCAACACGCTAACAAAGATTCCAGTTATACTTACTGCAATTAGCAGGCATCGTCAACATTTCATCTGAATTATCATTGCAATCGTAGACATTGTTGCAAGCAAGATCTTTTGATGGTAAACATTGTTTGTTTGAACATTGGAATTGCTCATCCCGACAAGCCCCTAAAATGGGAAACATCAGGCATCCTCAGAAACTTCTACTATTGCTTTGCTATGAAATCTTTATGAAGAAGAGTTACGATGTGTACTTCCTGAGCTTACCTACCGAAAAACCCTCATCAAATTCTTAGAAAGAAACATTGTCAGTAATGCTACTCTCCCCGTCAGCACAAAACCGTCGTTTGGACGTCGTTATGCTAACAGGGTCTACAATGAGGAGGCTAACGAGATTATAAACCATTTATCTATTTCCGGAAACCTCCGAATTTCAACTCTAGCTTTTGTGGATAGATCGATGTTAAGAATATTTAGACTTACTTGTTGATACAGTTTGTAGAACGCTTTCACCTTTACCATCTTTGTTTACACCAACTACATCAATACTGTACATTGTGTCTGTTGTCAAGTTCATGAAGACATACATGGTCTCGTTTTTTGATAACATTTTTGTCAAATTCAAATTGGTCATGGTTGAATTGACTGACACAATGAAGTGGTCGACTGGTTTGGTTGGTTGCGTCCAGTTGACTGTAATACTGGTGTTTGAAGGAGTGATTATGATATCTAGTGCTTTTGGAGGCGCTATAGGTGAAAAAAGGACGGAAATGATTATAACTTAAAATAAATGCTCCTTAGGTATAAGCGGACAATTTCCATCAGGTGTGAGAATTGATTTATGTTGCTGATCCCCTTCATTATAACAGTTAATTCAGTCATCCACTTGTCGTACTTCGTAGGATGTTTGAGTCAGCATATGGAATTATCCCAAATAAATAAAAAAGGCCAAACTTCTACGTTCATCTTGCTTTTTTCTTGGCGAAGTTATGTTTTGCCGAACACAAGGCAGCTTGAAAACGTTAAACCTGACGTTGTTTTTTATTTTTTCTACCATTTTGTTTCAGAAATATGAAATATCAAGACCTCAAATAAAATCAAGTTGAGCAATACCTCTTGGTACGAATGTAAACGTTTCTTCTACTGTGCGACTTCCATTTATTTCAGCTCCATTTGACACTGTCAAATTAAAGCTCCACATGTCACCTTCAACGGGTTGACCAAGTGAAATAGTGTAAGATGTATTATTGCCAACATTGACTGTAGTCACTTCAGCTGTCCCTTTTTTAGCATAAGTGAGTGTATATGTGAGGTCTTTAACCAGTACACCACCAGTATAAGATGGATGCTGCCAGGTGATTAATTGTGAAGATTTAGTTGATATTGTATTCACTTTTTCTGGACGACCAACAGGTCCTGAAGAATTTAATAATCATCTTTCATAAATCATCTTTCGTAATGATTGTGGTTTTTATAAGTATTTCTTTTTTTTGAAGTATGGGATTGGTGATTAATACTACTTTTCGTTGAGGGGGGGGGGGGGGCGTTAATACTAGTAGAGAAGAGGGTTGATAGGAAACAGAAGTGGGCTAGACGGTAGCTTGAGGGTTTAAGGCCTGCTTTATTGACTATTGCTGCATTATAGTGTAATGAATAAAATAAAATAACGACAATGCTATTAGTAACATCTACATGATACATAAGACGTCCATTCTGCAAAATTTGGCTTGGTGTACTCTGCTATCTTATGAGACAGACGTTTTAAATCATAGCATTGACACATACTTCTGAAAAACTAAGAATTTTAACAACATCGTACCGATCAGAGTTTTGACAGATCCTGTCGTGATCCAACCATATCCTGATGGATTTTTAGCTCGTATTGATAGATTATACAGGGTGTTAGGCATCAGTTTTGTGAACGCAAATTCTGTGACATTTGCAAGAACTGTCAAATTCTTTAAAGTCTTTCCTTCATTATTTTCAATCATTATCTGATACTCAATGACTCGATCCTTAGTAGGATTCAATTCCCAGGAGGTTGTAATTGTGTTAAAAGTTGGAATGTGGTGTTTTACTTTGACATGTGTCGGTTGATCTGGAAAATAAATAGATTGATATATTTCAATAAATGTAAAGATGTAGCTTTCTTCGACATTAAAGTATTCACATTTTAACAATCTTTGTACTTTGCCGATTTACACTTTTTTTTTTTTTTTTTATGAATTACATAAATAAAACTGAGACTTGTGATTCTTAAGATTTTGACAAAATTTACCTTCAAATATTCTTAAATGATTCTTAATTTTTCCTAATATTTCCTAATATTTTTAATAATATTGTGTTTTCAATCACAATTGATGAAAAGGCAAAAAGGCTATTTTTTTTGGGCAAATTTTTGAATTTGAGCCTGGGCATGATTCTTATGATATTCTTAACTTTTTGACAATTTTGAAAATGAAAGAGCCTACAAAATATCGATTGAAGATTTCTTGACTCACCACATAAGATTGTCTCATCAGACTTATCAATGCAATCAAATACATTATTACAAAGGTCTGTTGCATTTCTTATGCATTTCTTCTCATTTGGGCATTGATATTCTAGAGTTGTGCAAAGTTTCGTAGTAATTGTCAAGTTAACCAAGCCACCATCAAGTCCGGTTGTAGTCATGCTCTTGATGGTGATGTCATATTCTCTTTGTGGTATCAAACTTGAAAATGTTGTTGTCAACAATGTCGTTGTAGTGTTCTTACAATTGGCGACGTCAGTTTTTTCGCATATCTTTACAAAAAACAATATTTCGTTTTGGAGGTTAAAACCAAGATCAGATGGATAGTGCCAAGAGATTTGTACGGAGGTAGATTCAAACCCTGATGCTAATGTCGCATTTGGTGACATCACGTCTCCAGGATTAACTAAAAATGAAAAAAGTAAGTCATTTCTTCATTATGTGTTTTTTTCAATTTCGCAATCGAGAAGTTCGAAAAGTTTACGGCAAGGCAATGATTTTAACAATTTAATAGACTTACGTCCTAAGTATGAGATGAAAAATGGAGAGGACGAAATTTCCGGTCCTGATTTCCCTTGGACAATACATCTGTACGAACCAGCATTTGATCTTTTCATGGATTTGATCTTAAGTGTTATCCTATCAAAACTTAGCTCATAATCACCATCAGTGAAGAATAAAGATCTTGTACCAATATTCCAGTGGTTTGATGTGATGGTACCAGTGAAATTGCATTGAAATGTTGCTTCTTGTCCATGTTGAAGAGTCTGGTTACGAAATGTTGATGTGATAACAGGAACAGGATGGTCTAAGGTAAATAAAACGTATAAGAGAATGAATTATCATTTGCGGGGATGTGCATGTTGCTAATTGGAAGCCGTTTCTAGAATGGAAGCCATGTTAAAAGCGTTGTACGAATAGTACACTCTATCTGCAAATAAAAACTTGGTTTCTTTTACGAATAGTATAATATAACACGAACAAATTTGAAATTAAATTATGACCAAAAAACAAATTTTAATTGTTTTTAAAATTATCTTATGTTATTAATTTGGATTGGTAGCATCGTAAAGTTTATAGAGAGGTTTATGAAAGGTTTAAATAATGATGTTTAAAAAGGGAAGATAGGGATGATAGAAATCAATTTTGAATATTTTTTATTTTATTCTAATTGGATGAACAAAGTAAACATAATTCTATACACAATCGAACAAACATAACTGGTTAAAGTTTATTGTGGCTTCCATTCTGGGAAAGGCTTCCAATTAGCAACACAGGGAAATCTATCTGCTTTTA
>JAUBWS010015114.1:0-20451 GCA_032270445.1 Darlingtonia californica | reverse complement strand
AACAAGCCTCCGATGCTTCTCCTATCCATTCCATGACATTCCCTGCATATCCATCTCTCATATTCCACCATCATTTCCTGATCTTTTTTCCTTTTAACTTGCTCGTTAACTTGTATCATACATATTCCACAGTCCACCACCTCGTTTTCTTTATCATTTTCTGGTAATTCTGGTAATATGTATGATAGATGATAGATGCTGATTTTTTGATGATGGATGATGGAAGGATACTGCTGCTTCTTCGTGGGTGCTGCGGCTGCGGAAAAAAATACAAGTTGACGGGTATAGTTTTGCTGTTTTTTATTGATATAACCATCAAAATTCATTCAGAAAAGCAGGAGCTAGATATAATTTAAATGTGCGAGTCCTCAAAAAAGATTTGTGACCTGAAACATTAAATAAGAAGGACACGGTGGAGTATCTTGCACGGTAGCCTGTACCAGACCCGCCGATACGGCGGTCGGGAAAATGGAAGTACTTCTTACGGAAGAGGTCTGGTACAGGCTAGAGTATCTCAGCTGCATAATTTTTTCCGATCGTTTAGCCTGTGGAAATATAATTAAACTGTATGAATAATCTTAAAATTTAACATTTCAATTAAAAAACACTTTTATTAAAGCTAGAATATTCAAATTCTGATTAAATTATAGCAAATTTAGCGTAAAGTTTTGAAGCAAAAGAGAAGAAACTTCCTTTTTTATACCAGCAAAAAACATCAATATCCAGTCTAGGTTTGGCGCTGTTGTTCAAATCTCCGTTTTTCGGCCATTCAGTGCAGCTTGCTGCTCATCAAGTCGAGTAATCTGTGTGTGGTACTTGTATTTGTATTACTATTGACTATTTCAGCTACCAAGAATAGTTATGGAAAAAGCTATCACAACTTTAAGACTCGCATATTACGGTTGTCCAAATAGACCATTTTTTCACATAGTGGCAACCAGAAGAAGAGTTGCTCGCAACAGAGGCTATTATGAGCAAGTAGGGACATATGATCCAATGCCTAATGACAGAAATGAGAAACTAGTTGCCCTTAATATGGAAAGAATCAAGTACTGGTTGAGTCAAGGTTGCTCAACATCCAAGCCAGTTTCTCGGTTACTTGGTTTAGCTGGTATTTTTCCAGCGGATGAAAGAACATTGAATACTGCAGAATTAAATCGAAACAAGATTGATGCTGCTAACAAGAGAGATGAAAATATAGAACCTGAAACATAACATTTCTAATTTTAAAGACATGGCTTTTGATCATTGGTAAGTCATTTTAATGAAGAAAAAAATTTGTTTTAGAGAATTTCAATCTGCACTGAAATTTTTAGATGTAATTTAAATTTAACAATAATAAATACACAGTAATGTTTAAAAAATGATGAGTCCACCCCCTCCCTCCATCAAAAGTTTGCTTGGGGTTAATACTTTGCAAATGTACCATAGAATAGTTTCCTTGCTGTCATCTTGGATGACTTGCACACACATGGTCATGGATGGGAGTGACATGACTTGAATTGAACTGAAATAAAACAAGATTTTTCTTGAATGAAACAAATTAAAGAAACTTTGTATTACTGAAAGCTGTCTCTGCAACAGGGAAGAAGGGTGAATATAATTTATAAATGTTTTGTATCTTCAGCTATGCAAGTGACCTCATGTGTGTGGAAGTCATCCTAGTTGTAGTTGACATAATATATATCAAGTTAAACCTTTTAACATAACAAAAAAGATAAACATACAACAGAGAGAAAAATCAACTTCAACCTGCATTTGCAACATGCAGTCTGGTCAATATCCCAAAACAGATTTTCGGAATTGAATATCTGTTAAAGGATATAAAAATAACTGTCTCGCCAACAATTTCAGGGCACTTTTATCTACGGGCGTGTTACCAGTCTATCCGATAATACGATTTACAGTTTTCAAGCTTTTTGGCCCTGTACATGTGTGGGACAAAGCCCAAATCAGTATATTTGATACTCTAGCATGAACAGGGTAAGGTAAAACATTTTCAAAACGTCCCAGCATGAAATTTATATCAAATAGAAGGAAAGTTACAATTCTTTCTAAAACATTTTTATATCTTAATCTTTTATATATACCTTTCAAGACAAAAACATTAAGACTGATATGATATCAAAGACCTTACTTCCTGTTTTTTTATTTTTATTATTTTTCAAGCGCTATATATCCAAAACAGGATATTTTTCGATATATCCGTTTAACCCTCTAACGCCTGGTGGTCACATATGTGTACATTGAGAAAGTTGGAAAATTTCAATAACCATATTTGTGCTTTTATCTTCAAATTGCCAGCAAAACAAATTATGCACAATTGGGTTATTTTAAGCCATTGTTTAGGGGTATAGCTATTGATTAAGAAAAACGACGAAAATTAGGCAATTTTCAATTTTGATGTACTTTTCTCCTTCTCATCGAGAGTGTCATTTTGGTATATAGAATATAGGGGTAGAGACTTGAAACAAGTCTCAGGCGTTAAAGGGTTAAGATATTGTCCAGACTGATATTAACGTAAATTAATGAATTAATTGCTCGAAAACAATAGTTAGTAATTTTGGGTTTAGGTAATTTCAAGCAAAGAAATCGAATTGGATAATGGTCACTTTATAGTATATAAATTGGGACAGACCATCTGAGGCCAATGTAAATTTTCCATAAAATCACATGATTTAGTCAATTATTCTATACATAAACAATTTAGATATTAAGGAACAAAATGTATTTTCCTTTTAAAGAAGATGTAAAACAAGTTTAGAAAATCATGACTGTAAGCCCGACAAAATGAACAGATTAGATGCAAACTAAGTTCCTACTGCAACAAAATCGACTTTGATGTAATTGTTGTTGGTTCAAAACTTTGTACTTAAAAATGAAAAAGTAATTGTATTAATGATTTTTGGTGGTGCTGTTCCACAGGTGGTGTGGCTCTTGTGATTTTAAAGCTTTTCAATTCTGTTTTTGCATTTAAGTTTACAGTAAAGTAACATGTATAAGGCAATGGGTTCTGTTTTTCAAGTTATCAATCTGAATTTTATCTATTAATAGGCTAACAAAATTTATTTTAATTTCTAGAAGGTATTTATCGTGCATTTGAGGACCATTAAAGTTTTCTGTAGTAAATTTTGATCAAAATGTTTGAAAGAACGAGTCATCTAGAAATATTTGCTTTGATTATTCAAACCAATTTAAGAGAGTTAAAATGTGGTAAACTATATTGCTTGTTAAATACATAACTGTATGCTTGACAACAAACATTTTATTAATTTATAATTTATGAACTAATTATAGTTAAAAATTTACGAATTACAAATTGATCTTACAAAAATAAACCATAAGAAATAGCAATATAAACCTATTGTGTTTCAGGCATAGTATCTTTTAATTGTGATGCATTTGGAAAATATATCTCCTGAAAATTTGTACATTCACTATTAATACAGGGTGGCCAGTACTCATGGAAACTCCTGGAATTGCAATATTCTCCTGGAAAACTCCTGAATTTGATCACAAACCCTCTTATTCTTTTGAAAAATTGTTCTCAAAATGTGTAATCTAAGATCAGTATATTTTCATAACATATAAGAAAATTTGTAAGCTTTACTTATTTTCAGGTTATTTTAGCCTTCTTTGTCTTTTTTTGTTCAAATTTTCATTTAATTTCAAAATTTTATTCAAATTCTGGACTGTTTCACTCCTAGAAAACTTCAGAAAACTCCTGGAATACTGATTTGTTGAAATTGAGTGGCCCCCTCCTATAGTTGTACCTTACATGTATTTGATGCCAACTGTGTATCTAATTATAGGTTCTATAGAGATACAATGGAAATTGGTTGTCACCGTGAGAAATGGTTATCTACATTCAGTTGTAACATCTCATTAAATTTGTTGGAATATAGTGTACTTATTTTCCTAGTTGATTGGTTTTTTATTCACATCTTGAAAGACCTTCAAGATAAAATGCATATTTTGTAAATAGATAAGACTATATTTTGTCATATTATATCATAACAGCTATACATTTTGAATTTTACAGTATTGTTTCTCCTCTAATAAATGAGAATTTATTCAAAGACTTAATAAAACCCTCATGCTATCTATAGATGTCATTATTTACAATGTTTATATTATTCTGTGTTAATACAGTATTCAAGATCTGTTTTAAATTGTTTGTAATCTTGACGTTTATTTACGTAGACTGTTCCCAACCTTGGTGAATTGGAAAGGTTTCAATGTTCCTTATCATGTAAACACTAGCCTTCCTTCTATGATGGCTTTATTTACATTTGTGTTATCTTGGGGTTTCCTGTGAAGTATTTATTTGTATTGTAGAGTAGGGAAATACAACTTCTCTAAATTCAATGTCAAGTTCTTAGAGATTCTCATTTGTCAGAAGAGATTATTATGGCAGTTTCTTGTTAATTTGTGAAATTCTGTCTTAAGGTTTCTGTCAAGAATTGACTAGAAAAATTTAAATAGCGTAAGGCACATAGACAAAATTGAACATTGAACAAAAGTAATGGAATATCAAATTGTAATATGATATCAAATTACATAGTTGTCAAGGTTATTATGATATGAAAAAACAGATCCTGACTTTGAATTGAATTTCTAGTCAAATTGTAAAAGTAAGAATTTACTAGTTAAGTTAGTTGGTTCTTTGACAGCATTTGCGATGATTACTTTCTCGAGACAATCTGATTGCAGCAAGCACTGCACATGTAAAAAGGAAGTTGTTAAATTTTCTGAAAGCCTATTTTTGATGCTAACTAGGAAATGTCAGTTAATTGTTTAATTCCTCTGTTTATAATCACTGTTTTTTGTTTCCTTTTAGTCGTTATATAAAAGGCAGTAAAATATTGCACGGCATAGCTGTTGAATTTTTACGCTTTTATGGTGGGTATTCATGGTATAGCTGTCGAATGTTCTAAAATATAAAAACTAAAAAGATAAAAATGGAGATGTCAAAAAAATTGTTTGTATTGCCTGTCAAGGCAGCTCAAGATTGTGCATTTCTTGATAGTTCATCTGTTATGTCTCCCATGACCGAATTAGCTGCTAATTTTGAGCTCAGGTAGGTTTTTCTTTTAATTCTTAATTCCCTTGATTTAGGCTCAAGAATGACTGTCTTTGAGAGAAGCTAAAAAAGAGAAGGACCATTTACCAGAAAAAGTTATTGCTTTCCTTGGTTCACGAAAGTTCATTTAAAAGTTAGTAGTATTAAAAGGTATTTCAGGTTGTATAAGAGCTTGCAATGGAAAATGAGTGTTTTTGTAATCTACCAATATTTTTTGAAATTTTTAGTTAATTCTATATCTAGTTGAGACCTTTCGAATAGTTTTAAAAATAAAAATATTTTTTTTTCTTTATTGCTTTCCTTGGCTCGCGAAAGTTCATTTGAAAGTTAGTAGTATTGAAAGGTATTTCAGGTTGTAAGAGCTTGCAGTTGAAAATGAGTGTGCTTGTAATCTACCTTTATTTTTTGAAATTCTATATCTAGTTGAGACCTTTCGAACAGTTCTAAAATGAAGATATGTATATTTTTCTCTCTGACATATACAATACGGTTATCTTGTACTAAAATTTATATTTTCTCATTTAGTTCCATGTCCACTCCTAGAAGAAAGTTGTCCTTGTCAGGTTCCATCAACCCAACTCCTGAGCGATGCAACTCTATTGCAGAATCACTTGAATCAGGTAAGTGTTTAAAGAGTTTGAATTAACGCATTATTCGAATTTCACGATGTCTGTTTTTTAAGCATTAACGTAAATACTTATTATTGTTTCAACTTTTGATGCATTTGAAGATTTACACCTGTAGGCTATATACAACTTTCTAAAATTAATTCGAACTAACGGGATGTGGAATTGTTGTATTCTGAACCCTCTATGTTTTGGTGAAAAACCGTATATCAGATATTAACATTGTGTTCTAGGAATTGAAGTTGGATCACCATGCTTTTTGGAACAGTGTCCAGATTTTGAGTCACCAACTATTGAGAATATTAGGTATCATTTTCTGTATTGTTTGTGCTTAATTGAGTTTTAATCATGCGTTTTTCTTCAAACAAACTTGAAACATAGTGTCCCTTTAAATTGAATGGATCAAGAAGTTATGGTTCGTTTATGCTGCATAATTGTTTGGTTCACGAAGCATGTTATATACGATTCGCGCCATTTTTTTTTAGAGCCAGAAAGATTACAGGATCATCGAATAGCAATTCGTCCAGTTTAAGAAGGTACGAAAAAGTAAATAAACACATAATTGCATGAATAAACCATTTCCTGCTCTTAATATTTTTTGCATCATTTCCCCTGAGAATTACCTCCTTCATTCATTTCAAAACTACGTCAAGAAAATTTTTGTGTCGACCGTTAAAAATTCAAATAATGAATGCACGTGGAAAGCGATAGTTTTATAAGAACATTCCTGAATTATTCTATTTATCTAAATTCTTTTCATTCCTTTCTCTTATTAGATCACATTTCCTTTTATTAATTAAAACGTTATCAATAAGAAACTTCAATAAAATATAAAATTTCTTTTAACACCACAGAATTATTGATAACGACTTAGCGTTTTACTTCCATGTAGACCTTTGGAAAAGAAAAAGCCGTCTATACGCCATGTGATGAGTCAATTAGCATACAAACCCTTTCAGCTGTGTTCTGATTGTAAACCATTGGGTTTTCATCTGACCTTTAATTGCCTTCTTGTTAAGAAAATTATGTTTTATCGATTTTTAATTAATACTTTTCTTGTAGGCAATTGATGACGAGAAGAAGCTTTTCTTCTCCTGTAAGTAAACAAGTCCATTATTAGAAATTACGAAAATCGGGAATACCGGATCACGGGCAAAATTCGGAAGAATGTTTTTCTGTCTTATTAGTAGAAATGTTGCTTATTAGTAGAAATGTTGTGTGATTTTCTTCGTGTAAAGGCAGACTAGTTCATTTGTCTCCTGTAAGATGTGTTATCTATGAAGTTTGATAATTCCTTATGTTTTGTTCATAAGAGCTTTATTAAAGGTTTTGTGAATATGAGATATCCCGTAATAAGCACCACTTCAAAACAACCGATATATCAAAAGCAAATATGTTTACATAGAGATTCTGCTTGTAACTGATCTATTTACTAAACACTTTCTATACTAGGTTCTACCTAGGAAACAACTGGAACCGTTGAATTTCGATGATTTATCACCTCCAATAAAAATCTCTCCCAAAACAAAACCCGGAAATATTTTGAAACCCATCAACAACAATGTGTCAGAAACAATCGAGGAAAAGCATAGTGATTTGTCGTTATGTGAAATGGCTGATCTATTTCCCGATATTCATGATGATTTCGAAATAAAGAAAAGGAAGTATGTTGGAAGGTCTAACTCAGCACCTACTGTTTCTAAGGTGAGATGTCAAACTATCACTGTACATTATCAGTGTCGAAAAAACTGTTAAGAAAGATTCATCCCTCTGAATTTGCGATAGTATGCAGATTTTATCGTTGTGGAGCTGGCGTAAATTAAACTAATTTTTGCCGTTACTTTTTTCCTAATCCAAAAGAAAAAAATCAGAAAGATATTGAAAGTTATATAATGTTTTTTCTTTCCTAATCCTCTTGTCGTTTATTGAAAACACTTTTCTTTTTTCTTTTTTAAAGCTGTCTTGCATTCTAATTAGCGATTGGAATACACGGCTAAATTAAATTTTACCGAAGCTTATACACGGTTATTTTTGTTGACGTCATTATTTTCGGCTATACTTTTTACTAAATCCAGATGGCGGAATGACAATATAATGTTATTTCTCATCCTAGGATTCTTTGGATATTTTTGATTCCGGTTCGTCAACTTATTCGAATGCAAGTAATGATGATGGTTTCTTTGATGAGCTGTCCAATGAAATTCCATACAGCAACATTTCGTCCAGTGCTCCTACAAATTTCATGGGATTGATCCATGATCCTATATTCAGTATTGGAAAGAAAGATGAAGACAAAGAAAACCAGGTTGGTCTCTCAAAAGAAATTTCAAATATAATTTGAAAATGAAACCGAAAATAAAAACCTCAAAAATATTAAGGTTTCGCTTTGCTTTTCCAATACTGGCTCCAAAAAATACTTTTTTATTTTAAGTAATTTTGGCTAAAATTTATTGAATTCGTGAAAATGGATCGTGAATTTAAAAACCTGCAAAAATTTCTTTCTTTAATTTTTTAGGTACCGAAATCAAAGCCAGTGTTCAAGGATCCCAACAAAGTTTTGAGAGGGCGATCTTATTCGTTATCAATCAAAAGAGATAGCCCAGCAACACATAGTCCTAGCCCTAAGAAAAAAGTCAAAAGACCAAGGTATCAATTCTTCTAATATTTAATTTTCACATTTTCTCTCTTCGGGGATACTTCAATTCATCTTGTTTGATTTAGACATGGTATTGCTCGAAGTAAATCGTTTTATGAAGGGAATTCCGAAGAAGTTTATACGGCTGAAAAGGTATCATTATATTTCCTCATCATTATTCAAAGAAAAGGAGTTTCTTAATTCTAATGAGTTCCTCTGTCTTTTTGCAGAAATTTGAACTACCAACTCCCACAAGGGCTCTACAACGCTCGCAATCTTTCGATGTAAAGCACACCAAAAGCCCTTCAAACGTTTTTAGTAAGTATGGTAGATTTGATACTTGACATCGACGTCTTATACGTGCAGCGTGTAATAATATTTCGCTTTTTTCTTTTTTTACCATTAGATATGGATGATAAAAATTTGATTGGAGACAAGACTAAGGTAGGCCATTGTTGTGGTTAGGTTTTCTATTAATAATAGCGTGTTGCCGATAGTTAATTTTCTGTGGTTTTCCGGATATCCTTTTCAGAGTTCATCAGAAATTTTCCTTACTGTTGCCATGTATTTAAATTTTTTTCTTTGCAGCACTACAGTTTACCAATTTGTCCAAGTAAGCACCAAGACTTGAAAGGAATAACACCCGATACGGTACGTATTTCCACAACCTTTTGCGTGTCGAAAAAAATGAAATTTTTGAAAAATTTGGCGTTTGGCAACTTTTGAAACATATTTCGCGGAAGAAAATCTCGAATCACGAACTTTTAGGTAGATGTTTCAGCTAATTAGCCTCAAGAATTAAGAAAATCACTGTGAAAATGTCACGAAATTTTAATCTGAACAACACGTTTTGCTAATGATAAAGAAATTATAAAGGAATAATCTTTCGGGAAAATGGCCAAAAACGCGAAAGTCTCTGTTTCATTGAAACTCCCTATTGAAATTATGTTCTTTTTGTTGTTTTATAGTTGGCGACCTTATTAGATGGAGGTTATAAAGAAGTTATTGATGAATTTTACATCATTGATTCGAGATATCCGTACGAATTTGAAGGCGGACACATCAAGGTATTTTCCTTTCATTCAAAAAACCTGAAAAGATTTACTTGCCTTTTGCCATCACCAAGCTGTTAAAGCTTGTCGTCTATGAATCTAACCACTTTTTGTCTACACTTAACAATTCGACGTAAACAAAGAGCAAGAAAAAGAAAATATTTGAATCGGGTATATGCATTTCTAGGCTCGTATTGTGTAATTTTTCAAGGAAGATCTTTCATGATCTTTCATCTCTTAGAATAGACTACACAAGTAAAAGCCTTAAAATTTTTGTCAAAAAAAGCTTATTGAAAAGTACTTCATTTATTAAGTAAGAGAGTATGGCGTTCACTTATTAAGGGGTTTGATCGGAACGATTGCTTTTTTTTCAAATAAGCGATGAGACGTTCGCTCTTTATCTCGTGGCCGCTATTTGATTTTTTTTCAGTTAATTTTAAGATATGTTTTATAAATTCCAATTTCTTATTTAGCATGCCTTGAATATATACGAGAAACAAGACCTTTTGGAGAGGTTTCTAAAGCATCCACCAAGTGAATCTTTGAAAAAACGACAAATTCTCATCTTTCATTGTGAATTCTCTTCGAAACGAGGGCCGTCAATGTAAGTTTTAAGGGTTTTCCTTTCAATTTCGAGGAATTTCATTCACGATTTTGCTATGTTGCAGTTTTTAAAATTCAAACTTGTGGACTCTTCAATGGATGTTTTATGTGCATTTTTCAAATTCCTGAAATTCCTTGACGAGAATTCATTTTTGTCAGCTTCCAGTAATCTTTCGTTTTGTCGAAATCATAGGTCTCAATTGTCAAGATAGAGGTGCCTGTCGTGACTATGATGGAATCCCTAATTAGATAATGATCTTTGAAAGTTAATAATCTCTAGGTAATTAAGCAGGCTATTCGATTTCTATTTAGTTAAACAATTTTCTCTTTGGTTCATATAGACTGCCGTTCTGCTTCTAAGATCTGGCTGACGTCAGAATAATCTTTGACCCCCTGCCTCTATTTTAATCAGATTTTGTCAGACTTTTTGTAAACCCCCTTCCTGACGTCATATGTGAACGATATCTAAACTGTTGTTGTATTGTACAGGTCCCGATTTTTAAGAAACAAAGACCGTGATGCTCACACGAACTGTTATCCGAATTTGAATTATCCCGAATTATATTTATTAGAAGGTGGATATAAAGAATTCTATGCTAAAAAACCGGTAAGCTCTTTAAAAATGTCTCTAATTCGGAACTCCTTAGTTTGAAAATTTTCGTAATTCGGCTGAGTAGAAATGCGAAACAAATTCAAGGTTGAATTTAACAGAGAGATCGCCAGCTGTAGAAATCTTGTGAGACTTTTCATTCAAAGCAAATCCATTGATCACTTAATTGCTGAAGGCCTAAATGAATAATTTGATAAAATTTCGGGTTTAAGTTGGTCATTGACGTCGGTGTTTTGCATTACATTATGTTTTGAACCCTACAGGTCGAAGAAAATTAAGTTTTTAAAATATTAAATGGAATAGGTCTCAAAAACCTTATTCACCTTCTGTTTTAGGAATATTGTGTACCTCAAGAGTACCGTGAGATGTTAGATCCTGAATATCAACAACAATTGAAACTTTTCACAAAGCGATCCAAGTCATGGAGTGAAGGAAGGTCGCTAGGTTGTAAAAGTCGCCGGAGACCTGTCCTTCGCTTCTAATACAGGACAACCACTTTGGATTTAGATTTTAAAATTTTCCCATTCAAGTAGTTTATTTTCACCCCTAAATTTATTATTATTATTATAAATATATATAAAAACCAAGAAATGTTTATATGTAAATATTATTATTATTAAGAAATGTTAACTAACAATAGTACTCATATAATTATGTTTATTACTGTACATTGGGTGTAATGTAGACTGTTATTGTCATGGACTAGCCAGACAAGCCCTCCTCTCATGAGACCGTATAGAAATTAGATAAACGTCTTGGCATTCAGTTATTCTTAATTTCTATTTTTTACAGTCTTTGTGTGTTCTAACGATTGACCAATCAGATGAGTGTCTTATTCTCTAGTCTAGGTTGATTGATGTTGTAAGTGTTTATTGAGTTGACTTTCACCTCAGCACCATATTTTTCTCTTTTACCTTTTTCTCGGAACCTGCTTTTCCTCACACTAGCACCCACAGTACACTTTGAAACTTTACCGTGCTTGTGTTGATTTTGGTTGTCAGGTAACACATCATTTACTTAAGGTTTTAGACCACACTATTTTTTAGTAGAAAAGTCTTTTGATAAATCAGTTTAAATAATAATCATTCGATAGTTCCAGATGACTCCATCTCTCAAACATTTTTACAGATTTTCCTACGAAAAACTTGAGTGGTCTACAACCTCAAGATGAACACACTCACCATATATTCAATCTCTGGTAGATTGGTTTATATGAAAAACATTTACTGGCGTACGGCCACATGGTCAACGCCTAAGACTGATTTACAGTTCGCGGAAATAGACCACACAAATTGACTTTGATTTTTTGCAACTCAGCAGAATTTTTTCTTCACTGCCGTCATTACGTATTCTGTCGCCATTCTCGTGTGACTCATTTCGCAAACTGTAAATCGACTCTTGCGTACATATAATTCGCGCTGGCGCAAATATTTTGCTATTATTTAGAATTCCACTTTTGCAGACCTTGTGGATCAACAATTTGGATATTGATACTGTATGTTATCAGATCCAAATTCTTTTGTGTATGAGAAATTTGAAGGAGAGAGGCTCAGGTTAATGAGGAAGTAGAGGTTGACTTTTTTGTTGCAATATATTTTTGTTAAATACTATTTTACGTGACTGTTCTAAAGATATCTATATTACTTATGTATGAAGAAAATATTTTACAAAAAAACTTTGGCGTGGTTTTGTGACTCTCGTATCGTTCTTTCTCTCATTGTCTCCGCATGAATTAAAGCGGACTCCAGTGTAATTGTCGTGACATGTAAACGAAAACCCAGTCATTCATTGGTCTTTAATTGTTCCTTCATTTCATATGGTTCACACCGCAAAGGATCAAATGTTTCAATCTGTTTCAGATGTATCATTGAAAGTCAGCTGATCTAGGAAATTGGTTCGAGACAGACAGTGTGTAAATACCGTACTAAAATCTTTTGCAACTGATTTTGTAAACCGCAATATTTTCCGGTCATAGGTCAACAAGAATTGAACAAATGAATGATTATCAGGAGAGCTGTTTCAACAACCTCTGCAGAAGAAATAAAAACTTGTAAACGATGATGTTCTTACAAATTTTTGCACAGAAATTTTGCAATTGCCAAAATTAACATATAAAAATTTCATTAAATCTGAATTGTACAAAAAAAGTTATGGCACTTTCGTTTTTCAACGAAACAGATTACGTTGCCTTTATAAATTGTTTTTGTCCAGTCCCACCTCGTTTTCAAGCGTTGTGACTGAATTATAAAAGAGTTTCCGTTGAAATTTTGGATTTGGTCTTTCGTATAGTGTTTAAGAAAAAGTATAAATTTGTTTAAAATCATAAGTTTTAATTTTCGAATAATCAATTCGGGAAAGGTGTATCGTCTTATTCGAAAAATGCAAATCTCATCCTTTTAAGCGCCAGAATTCTGTGCATTTTTGAAAACTGAAATATACAGAGAGAGACAGGTATGTCTGACAGTCGCGGTCCTTAGAGTACTGCAACATTATATCGCAATTTACAGTACTTTTGGAAAAGTAGAAGGATGATAGTCGTATGGCTACCACCTGCCCATGGCAATACTTCTAGTGGTTTATATTCATGGAAATTCAAGCCTTTTGATTTCGCGGCAATGAGTTCAAGTTAGCTTTTTTTCGCGTGGATTCATTTCATTAGGGCACAGGTTTTGCATTAATCCGCAAGATCCGGAAAATTAGGAATTAGGGATTTAAGAATTGATTTAAGGAGCAAAAATGAAAAATAAGAAAATTTATCAAAACTGATTTTCTGGTTTAAATTAGACTTTTCTGCAGAAAATATGAAATTTTGATATATGACAAATGACATTTTTGCCTTAAAATACAACATTTAACCCTTTCAATCCCAAACAAACGGTACATTTTTGAAAACAAGTCATTCTAACTTAGTCCCAAGGTCTAAAAATGCTTAGTTCTTGAGATACGAGTCTTTAAAAAATTGGTATTTTTACCAACCGCCCTGCGATGCCCTGGGGCTGAAAGGGTTAAATGAAGTCCTTTATTTGTACTACTTTTTCTTATCCTTAGGATCCTTAAAATATGCTGAGGTCGCATGTTTATTGATCTAGCAGATGCTCAGAATCTATATACGCAGATCCAATCTATGCAGATTGTTTTTTAGAAGAAGACAATGTCAATCGGGAAGCCAAATTCATTGTCTCATAAATAAAGCGTTTTTGTCTAACCCGAGAGTTGGGCACGCAAATTATACCTTTATGAAATCCTCAGAATCTCCCCTATATGCGATATGGTCGCGGTCTTAGTAAAATTCTCTCGTTACCAGACCTTTTAGGAGGCTTAGAAAGTAGTCATTGACCCCTCCCCCCTTTAAAGGTCATATTATGAAGCTTTGAATTTGAATTTCCTGATTGATCCAGTAGAAAGAGTATGTTAAGTAGATAAGAATAATAGAGTCATTTGTGAAATTTGGACCATCCTACGCTGGAAAAACATCACAATTTTGTCTATCTGCTAATGTCAGCACTTTAAATTTAGATTTTTAGGCCATGAAATCTAGTAATGTGAATCAACCTTGTCAAATACTCTCTGGAGTGGTATGGTTTGTGTTTCGACAATCTGTTGTTGAATAATTCAGTTTGAATATGAAGAAGTATTAATAAAGGTTCTGATACAACAAATTTTGCATTTTTTTAATTTCATAGATAGAAAAAAACAAATTCAAAGTGCTGACATCAGCAAAAGTAGACAAATCTTCATATTTTCCTCTTAAATGCCTATATATCTGCATGAAATGTCTAAATTTCACAAGTAACCCCATTTTTTCTTATCTACTTTTCATGCTCTACCTACTAGATTAGTCAGAAATTTTAAATTCAAGCTTTTAAAATTTCACTGATTAACCCTTAGAGAGCGGATAACGTATATATACGTTCAGATTTGACTAAAACATTTGGACAAATGACAACCTTTTAACCCCCATAAAAAGCCTTGTAACGAGAGATTGGCCAAACGTTTTTACTAATACCAACCATTTCTTATAGGGAGATCATAAGTAGTTAAAAAAGTTATAATTTGTCTGTCAACATCTGATGAGGTTATGCAAAATGCCAAATTTTGATTTTGGCTCCCGATTATATACTATCTATTATCATACATTATGATATGGGATTAAGGCTAGGATGAGAATTTGAAAGTAGGGGTTAGATTAGGTTTAAGGATAGGATGTATGGATAGGGATAATTTTAGGGTTAGGGATAGGATTTGGGTTAGGGATAGGTTTATGCTTAGGGTTAGGGTTGGGATTAGAGTAGATTTAGGGATAGAATATAGGGATAGGAATAGGTTTAGGGTTATGAGATGGTTTAGGATCCGCAAGAATATTAGTGATTAAATAAAATAATTGTATAAAGGAAAACAAGCGGGCTCCTTTCCAAATTTAATCACAACTAAATTTAGAATCATCAAGAAAATTTGAAATCATTGCATATAAAACTATATAACTAAAGGTAATGAAATGTAGGTTTTAGAAAAATACCCAAACCCAATAGCAAATAGCAAACTGACGATGGTAATAGATATAAAAAAGCCAACTTGCACTAATATGAGTTAGCAAAATAAGTAGCTGCAAATTCAAATAGTAACTACATAATGATTGAAAAAAATACATATTTGCTGACATGCAGTCTGTATTGTGAGCAAACATTGTTTCTATTTATTCCGTGATACTAAAGGCACGCAATCATCAATGTCGCTTGAAGATATTTGACCAGATACTTTGCGATATCTATAAAAGCAATTCTAAATAAGATCTAGCATATATTTGTATAGTACTAGTCAATTAAGCTATAGTACTTAAGACCCATTCAAAATTCAAATTTTCTTTCTGATCCCCTCTCTCCTTGTTTGCTTTGAAAAGATTAGAAATAACGCCAGTCTCCCTCCTCCATTAAACAAGGTAATTTTTGAAACCAGTTTAAACCACCTAAAGCCACGTAAAAACAACTCAAATCACCTGAAACCAACTAAAGTCAAACATCATCATTAACGCTGTGGGAGTGCCTAATGCTAAGTGATCAACACTCAGTTTTGGAAACCTGAGGAATGAGGTGAAATTCGAACTTACGACTCTTGCATTACTAGTACAACTGCTCTACCACTGAGCTATCCAGTACATGTGAAAACTGTGTCGGGTTTTGGATTCTATCACTCCAGTAGTCACTGTGTGTGGGCGAAATACACATTTCTGTACCATTCATAAAAACTAACTTAAATCAATTGAAACCAACTAAGACCACCTGAAACCAACTTAAACTAACTAAAACCACCCGAAATTAACATAAACCACCTGAAACCACCTGAAACCAACTTAAACCACCTGTAACCAACTTAAACCACCTTTAACCATCAGCAACAAACTTAAACCTCCTGAAACCAACTTAAACCTGCTGAAAACAGCATGAAACTGCCTTAAACCAGCCAGTTTTGGAATGAAACGGACCCATTTATTTATTTACTACGAATTTAAACGACACCTGGCATCTCTTCTGGCCCAGTTTTGTTAAAATTCATATTTTGGCTGAAATTACGAATTGCAAATAAACTGATAAGTGATTTTTTTGATTTCAAAGTTTCGCACTTGTTAGGCCCAATTTAGCTCAAAAAGTAAAAGTGCTTAATTTTGCCTGAAAGTTGCCAAATATCGTGCACGTGGCTAAATAATTGGATGGTGACAAAATTTTGAAGGCTGTCATCTGTTGGCCAAATTTTGTCCGGAAATATTGAATAAGTCTTTAATTTTAGCTGAGATTTTTCGAATGGGTAAATAAATTATGCCAAATTAAACAGTGACAATGGAATTTCTTAATTTTGAATTTCATCACCTGATCACTCTTTAGGCCTGATTTTTTCCCAAAAGGCAAAAAATTAAATGTTTATAGCATGAGGGTATCCATGCTTATAGTTTATTTGAAAACCTCCTGTGCAAATTGCTTTTCCAGTTGACTGAATCATATTACAAACAGTTTTGAATTGATAATTGATGATTACATAATTCTGTCAATACTTTTCAGGAGTTTCAAAACTGACATCACATTTCCTTGCAACCCTGTATTTTTGCGAGGTTTATTTTTACAAATTATCATTAAAAAAAATTGTTTTACAACATTTATTTTTGCGAATCAAGAAAATATTAGAAAATTGGCGGGGATAATTGGGTAAACATCAATACTTGTAGACCGTGAAATAAATGAGAAATTAAATTTTTTTTTTTTTATATCTAACGAATCGTAGATTTTTAGATATTTTGTTGGATTAATTTTTGCGAATTGGGCTCTTTAAATTTTTTTACGGGATTCATTATTGCGAAAGCATGCCTCATTGGCAAAAATAAATGTCGCAAAAATAATAATAATTAATACTCTTATGGTATTCATGTTTGTAGCTTCCAACCACCGTTAAACTTCAGTTAAAAGATTTAAAAAGCACATTTTTGATTAAAAAACCGATAGCGCGCAAAATTTGCAATTGAAACACTGAAGCAAATATGGCGACTTGCACAATGGTTGATTTTTTGTAGTATTATTCAACAATATAAATATATATACATTAAAAATGAAGTATGTTCAAGAAAATGAAATATTTGTTCAACAAATTCAAATAATCATTCAACAAATCTATGATTTTGTGCTAAACATATAAATTTGCATTCAAGAAACGTAAAAAACGTTCAACACCAAAATATATTCAACGCGTGAAAATATATATGCAAGCCATGGAACAAAGCTTATCCTCAGCAGGAGACCGCGCTCCCTTTCGCCTGGTCTGCAGAATAACTATGAAAACGATCTCTTCCTCAGAGAAGATGATTTGATGTTGTGACTTTACAATAAGGGAAACTTTCTATCTATTTATGATGATCACATCTTATTATGTTGTTGTTGCAGCGTTGTAGCTAGCTACTATCATCTGGTGATTTTTAATATAGCTAGGTTCCAAATCAACCACACTTCCAGAAGACAAGCACTTGAAAATTTTAACATTGTATGTAACTTGCAGAACTTACAACTTCCATTGCATGGAACTTCCCGAAGACTAAACACTGGTTACACGTGATGTGTTTACCTTAAAATGAACAACGACAGGAAAATTTGCTGTTGCTTTGCATATTTTCATGGAATATTTATTATAATTTATACTTATAATAGAGTAACAGCATGTCTGCATTTAGGATTTGATATTGGGGAACCCTCACCATCAATCCTCACCATCAATCACCCGAGTTGGGAAATGAGCAACCCAATTTTTGACATTGTGGAGTGGCGCAATGCTTGTTGTTTGCAAATTTTATGCAGAAATAGAAAGAGCAGTTAGGGAATCTAACACAAAATAGTCTCATTTGTTATTGTAAGAAGATTGCAAAAAGGATGATTAAAGCAACCATAAAGAATAACCAGATTTTAATTAATAAATAAATTTCTATGGCTCACCCGATTTTACAATAAAAGAAAAGACAAAATTGCAGTTATTGTTCCAACTACATGGAAGATATTTGACAGGCAAGTATCTGTTCTTGAAGCAGGAATCAAAATTTTTACTGAAGAAAAGCAATTAAGTCCTGTGAAACAGGACCTCCAACCTCATTTTTTCTTAATTTTACACAGCACATGGCTTTCTGACTGTCTGACTCAAAATTCCAAAATATCGTTTACACTTGATATAATGTTTATGCTATATATATATTAAAATCTGTACTTTGAACGTTAATGCCAAATTTGGTGAGTGAGTGACGTCCTCTGGGTTTTCTCAAGAAATGCATCGAGTCCCAGTCTGGATTTCGTGCATACGTGATGGTCCCGGCCCTATTAACATTGATTTTAGATAAAATGAACTTCATTTTACTATCATCAAATGAACATCATTTTACTATTAGTTCTTAGATTTAACGTATGGTTGAGTTATCGAGAGCTTTTTCTTAATGAAATTTCAAGTAGACGAGGGTTCGATATATCGGGATTCCACTGTATGTTTTTTCACAGAATGTTCCATTTTTGATCTCCGTCTAATGGGCTAAAATATCTGAACGCTGATTATTACAAAGACATGACTGGTTATTAGAATTTTCTTTAACCCTTTTTAGGGGTCTATAAGCAAGGGGAATCGGTTGATAAATCTTATCTTCAGTTTTCCATGAATTTCATTTCCTAATTTTTTCCCTTGCACGGTCTGAACATGAAAAAAGATTATTTACATCCATGGTCTGAAGTATTCCAGAAGTATCTTCGATGGTCAGAATTTAATTGATACCCTGCCCAGACCTTATACGGGGTCGAGCTTCAAATGTGTTTGCCAGTATTGTTTTAGATACAAAAACATGTAAAAAAAAGGTGTTAAGGAACTAATATATATACTACCACATCTAGCTTCGAACCCACGACCACACATACGCTTATTTGCCAACACTCCTACCACTGCACTGAGTACGAAAAAACCATGCAGTATTTGTAAATATATTCACCAGTTATAATATTAAGATAAATTCTATGGACCATACGGAAGCACCTTCCGTATACTGCTGACCGTGAAGGGAAAAAATTTTGCTTTGCCGCAAATCAATCTTTCACGATTTAAATAGTATGCCACAAAAATTAAGACAACAATAACTGGAAGCGTTTATTAACGAATTTGATCGTCTCGTGGTGGAAATCCGCCTTAAAATTGAGATATTTCGTAGGAATTAAGTTTCACGTCTTTATTCAGTAAGCTTTTTGTACACAGAGGAAAATCAAGGTTCATAAACCCATTTTGCAAAGCTTGTTTCTGACTTCCAGACAACCTAGCTTGTAGCAGACCTATCTCTGATTATGAAAGAAGTACTTCCAGTCAAAGGTTATTTTTCCGACCGCCTTATCGGCTGGTTTGGTACAGGTTACCATATCCAAGATAGGCTTTTCATTAAAGGTCCCAAAGGCAGACCGGGAGTCCTCACCGCGTTCGATCTATTCAGCGCGCGACATCAGTCCAATTATGCCGAATAGATCTGAACTTGTTTATTAAAATTACCAACATTGAAATCAAAATTTTCTTTTATGATTATTGATGTAATTTTACAGACCAGATCTAAACGAGTTGTGCGCCCACTCGAATAAAAGAATCTGCTCCATGGCTTGCATATATATTTTTTTCTTGAATGCTTTTTTAGTTGAACATATATTTCGAAAATTGCATATATATTTGATTTGTGATTTTTAGTGGGCAAATTATAACCTATACTAACATGTTCCTTTACAATTTAGACAACATAAAAGCTTTACTGGCTAGTCTGAATTTTCTTGTAGGGCCGTACCAGTAAAAAAATAGGGTCCGATGACGTCACAGGTAAAGGTCAATTTTTTTTATCATCAAATCATAAACATATACACATCATTCGAAAGATAATTTCATGCTGAGCAAAAAAGAAAGTCAGAAGTCATGAATTTCATGTACAGAGAAGGTATGAAGTTTTGAGAAGTCACAACCGCTGAAAGAGGCTTTTTCATAGAAAATCACTTAATACACGCAATTAAATGTATAAAAAAAATCAAAAATGTTAAAAAATTAAATATTTCCTAGATTTCTTCTTCATTAAGTGACTCGTCCGAATGTGACGATTCTCCGTCGTCCGACAAGTCAGTGCCATCGTCAGCGAAATCATCATCATGATCGTTGTCATTATCGTCGTCTACGCTGTTTTGGCAGGCAGAGCAAGCGCACAGATCAGTGCACTTTAGCTTGTGTGCTACGCAAACAAAATGGTTGGTTTGACACATGCTCTTTTTGCATCCACAAGACATTAAATCTACAAGCGCATCAGGGATTGGATTTCT
>JAUBWS010015003.1:9977-20458 GCA_032270445.1 Darlingtonia californica | reverse complement strand
CGGGTCCACGTAGACCGCGCTCAAAACTTAGATTTTGTGTTAGAAATTTGAGTTTTATCAACACTAATTTGTCGTTATGGGAATGCGATCAAAGTTCAAAATTTTCTCTGGCGCGTCGGACCCAACCATGGTAGGTTCTCCTACGTCACAAAACCAAGCAACTTCTTTGCTGGGTATGCTCGTAAAATAATTTTCAATATTTTGTCGGCAACTTTACACCAATTACACCCCCACTGGAAAAATGTCTCGCCACGGCCCTGAGCACGTCAACGGCACAAATGTAGGGTTTAGATATTTTCAAGATTTGTGACCAATCTAGGCGCCTACTACAGTGGGACGCTCTAAAGAGACCATATAAGTCTGTCCCACTTAACAAATGCCCAAGTTAACCGATCTCCTTTGAAGTAGGACTTTGAAGTAATTGAATAGAACGTCCCACTTAAGTAGAGATTTTAAGAAACTTATAATCGACTTGACATGTATAATTAGGATTTATGGATGTAAAACAATCAGACAAAACTGGTGAAACAATAAAAACGCTGTGTTAATGATGAACTTGAAATGTTAAGATTTAAAGATTGAAGAACTCTACGATCAAAAGTCATTGAGTATCCCAGTGGTCAGTAGTGCCAAAATATCCTGTGAAGTCCAACTCAAGCAAAGTTTTCAGCTAACGGGACCGAGAAAATCACTCCCAATTAAATAAGTCCCACTAATCTATGGTTCCACTTAACCGAAGTTTTTTTGCTGAAATTGGGTTAATTTCAAGGGACCGAGAAAATCCGTCCAACTCATCCAGAGTCTCACTTATCGAGATTATACTGTACGATCAACCCCTCGATCAAAAGGTATTTGGGCTTTTTTCTGAAGGTGGTAAGTGGCCACCATTAAAACTATGACCTTGATTTAGAACGTAATTTTTTAGGTATTTCTGACAGAATTCCAGTGGATTCTCCTCAAAATGATTAAAACGTCTGCTTCATGAATAATTAATGATCTTGAATTGTCAATTTATACCTAATCTTATTTTCTATGTCAACAACCCGTAAATGCTTGGTCTATAACAAAACAGGTAAATGCTCGAAGGATTAAGGTATCTGTCATCAACGAGTGCCCTTCTTTCCTGGAAACACCTATAGGGAACTTTGTAGAGTTAACAGTGAAGTTATATTTCACCACTGAAAGCCGCATACCCACTTGGGACCTCTGCGTTCTAAGTTTCATCGCCTTAATCACATGGCCACGGATCCAGTTTTGGTGAAACAGGTTGACCATTTCAAAATACTTGAATATTATACTAGGTATAATATTAAGCTTAGCGAAAACAAAAACACAGGCCCTTTGACAACCTCATCCCCAGGGCATCTTTTCTCTTTTTGATATGCTGATTACAAGAGGAAGACGACGCCTTCCAAATATGAAAAAAGTCGTGAAAAGAGCTTGGGAACGAGAATGTGGCCTTTGGAAGAATTTTTCCGAACACTTTTTGTTATTTTTGTTTCTACGTCAGAAAAATTAAAATAGTCAGCTTATTAATTATTCACGTGTCTGTAGAAGGTCTCAGAATCCTTGAATCCAATGAAGATTAAGTATTTCCGTGGTTCATGTTCTTCACATATCCCGTAAGTTTTGTTTTAATTATTCGAGTTTGAATAGCAAACAGTTGATATTTTTACAATTTTTTATAGTTTACGCAACTTTCAACTAAAACATGTCCAAAACTACAACTAGCATGTAGCTAAAGCTAAAAATCAAGCTAAATCTTTCAAGTGCGAGCATGACAGGCCAAAGCTCACCTGAAAATACACTCTAAGTGACGACTTCCGTCAGCCATCACGTGGCCGACGAGTATCACTGATAAAGGTGAAAAAATAAAACACAAAAATGTCTAAATGTTATTGGGAGATATTGATTCGGCCTACGGCCTTCGAATTTAGAAAAAGGTCAATTTTGGTAATATTTTGTGACAACCTTGAAAGAAAGAAAGCCCTAGGAAACGAATGATCAAAATTTGATCAAAATTGAGCCTATTTTTCTTAAAGTGCACAAAAAAAGCTTTCTTTTGGTACCAAAAGGTTTTTGTATCATTTCAACGTCCAGAAATTGAATTTAAAAGTTTCAAAAGTATTGTAAAATTAGTGGCGTATCTGATGGGGTGCGTTTGGTGTGTACCTCCCCGTGTTTTAATGTGCCTTTTTTACATTGAAATTTTGTGTTTTTGTACATGTTTTCGAAGCTTCACTTGTCAACCTCGACCATGGCAAAGTTATCTTACTCCATAAACTAAATCCGTCTCAAATCAAAGACGTAGTTAAACGCCCTGTCTTTCCTAGGTTTACGCCGAGAAATATATGAATCGCACTTGCCCAAGTTTTCGTTCAGTTACGCCACTGACCATTCTCTGGAGATGTTGGGCATTCAATGATGTTTGGCAAATAAAATAGTCCTCACCAGAAGAGTTAGAGAAACAATATAAACATAAAGGACAATAAATAGCTGAATACACATTTGTGGCAGGTCGTCAAACGTCGTAAAAGTCAAAATGACATATTTGATAAAATTTTGACAAAAGATGACAAATAAGATTTAGTGCACACTTCATGAATTTCATTAAAAAAACAGTGAATGGTCCAAAAGTTATCAAAAAAAAACCGGTGATAATGGTCGGCCACGTGATGGCCGAGGGATATCATCATCTGAGTTGACTTTCATTTTTGATTTCACTTTGACTTTCAATTTCACGTTTCATTTACTTGTGTAAAAGAAATGATTTATAAAATTTATGCTTTAGAACGTCCAGAAATAGATTAAAGAACTTAAGTTGTGTCGAAAAAACTCACAAAAAACAAAATAAGCTTCATAAATGTTTAAAATCCTACTATGCGTCCCTTCTTTCCCTGTATCAGGAATTTGCTTCTTCTCTACCGCGCTGCAAAAACATCCACCGCTTGTTTGCGGCGATCTTTAAAAAAACAGCAGGGTGTCCACGCCTTTTTTGGAAAAAAGTTCCAGAACATTTCCAGGACAAAATAAAATAATTCCAGGACAACAGAACTAAATTAAACCATAGATAAGAGAGTTGTAAGCGTATGTATGACAGTGCCGTAGAAAGCATTTTGGTTTTGGGGGGCTAAATTTTAGTGACACGATTTTGAAAATTCACAGCTCTAGATTGCCTAAAAACGCAATAACGGGTATATTCAACAGCAGAAAATGACAGGATTAAAACAGACAAGAGGTTAGCTGAAGACGCCAGAATGAAATTCAAGGACATTTCTGGAAATTTCTAGGACAAATAGTAATTTCCAGGATTTCCAGGACACGTGGACACCCTGAACAGTAAAAGAGGCTGTGGGACAGAAATCTCTTTAAAAACATGAACAATTTCTGGCAGAAACGTCCTGCTACGTTAAGCAATCACCTGCAAAATATAATGAAACTGCTTTAATCGGAGAAAACATTGCGAGAAAAATTTCGCTGAGAAAATGCCGTCAATTGCGGGTATTTCACTCTCAAAGGGACTAATATAAATTCAGAATGATTGTAAGAATAGTATGTTCCAACACTTGGATTGGAGAACTTTCGAGTTTAAAGGCTTTTCTTTCCAGTAGTTCTATAAAACATTCGAATTTCAATGTTTTGACATGACGAAAAAGAATCAATAATGACAAAAAAAGTATCACCAGTTGAGAAAATTTATAGGGAATATGTTAGGCCGAAGAATAAAAAAGTTGTTCAATGCTAAAGCGATTTATGTACGTTTTGTAGGTTTTTTACAATTTCTGAATTCTTACATGATAAGATTCGTGAAATTATTCCGAAATTTATTGATCATTTTCGGGTAGCGCTCAAGTTTTTTTCCGCATAAAATAATTTCCATGAACCGCAAAACTTTATTCCCGCAAATTGTACAAAGTTTCTTCCTCTGAAGTAGTTAGGACCCCCTGTCTATTTGGCACACAAGAATATGTCATTACAGAGGTGCTCATGAGCATTTTTTTAAAGTTTCAGCTTGCTTCCTCTCTTTCGGTTTTCTACGAAAATCTCAACTCAGATTGATGTTCGGCTTTGCGGAAATTCCACTGAGGAAATAGTTAAAACGGCAACAAATGCAATTTGGGGGCATCCGGAAATTACCTAGGTACAAATTCTTTATCTTTTATCCCTTAATCGAAATGAAATCATTACACGAGCAAAGCTTGTCTGTCTCGCATCCCCTTCTACGAACGTACATTTTGAATTTCCCAAATTTCTCCTCTCGGAGGTACAAGGTGAGGTATATGGGAAAAATAAAAAGACAATGAAATATTGAATCCAGAAACCCATTAAAATTCAACAAACTATATACAAAAATGGGAAGCAGTACATATGCGTAAGTAAAAGTTAAAATTAGGACAAAAATAAAAAATATAAATAACTCCTTATTGAATCTACTTCGCCATTACAACAGATAATAAATTTTGTGGAGAAGTTCCCTTTGCAAGTCGTGCCTTGATAACATCCAACATCAGATTTTTCAAGTAATCAATTTCAGACTTCAAACCATCAACTTTTCCTTTTAGACCTTTATTCTTCTTTTCCAATTCATCAGCTTCATCAACCATGATTTTCAATTCATCTTTCTTCTTTACTCGGTACCGATTGGCAGCAGTGCGATTTTGTGCTTTCTTTCGTTGTTTTTGCTCCGGTGTTTTCGATTTCTTATATGGATTGTATCGGACACTTTCACATTCAGACTCTGAAGAAGCAGGGGAGCTTGGTGCAGAAAATGTAAAAGGAGAGCTTGGTGCAATACTTTGCTCCTCGATTTCTGAAGGTGCCTCAATGCTTTGGTTCTGGAACAACAGTGAGCATATGGCGCTCAAGTCAGTGCCATTGCTGTTTAGATATTCTAGCAATGACGGTTCCTCTGTTGCTTCAACAGTATATTGGTGGTCATTTTGAACTGCTTTTGTGTTTGCCTCGTCAACCACTTCAGGTTCCATAGTACTTTCTGATGATGGAGTTTCATCCAGGAACAGAATATCATCAAGATCACAGGACTCTTCACTGCTTGAAGAAAGTGGTGATGCTAAGGCTGTTTCTATCAAAGCCATATCTGGTGTAATTGAAAGGAATGATGAATCGTCTTCAAGAGACGCATCGAATAAAGTTGCTGCATTCATATCCTCATTTTCAAAGTCAAGAAGATCATCTAATGTGTAGGTGTTTTCACTTTGCAGAGATACACCAAATGATTCGTTTTTGATGGTTGAATCAATCATGTTCAATGTATTCAATAAGGAGGTATTCATATCTAAAATATTCAAAATTACAAAGGATATTAGAAAAAAGATACAAGTTTCACAGTAACATAAATTTATTTACAGGCTTGTTATTTGCAAAGATTAGGATCGTAAGCCTTGTGCAAACTATACAGAAATAAAAATTTGAGTAAAATTAGAGAGCCAGCAAGGGCAATGAAAACAAAGAAAGGCTTTTAAATTCTAACCATTCATGAAATGAAAAAGGTGGTATTTGAAAAATTTACCCGTCAACTTTAGTGTGTAGAAATTTAGTCAAAATAGATTTACCTGACATCGAAGTGATGTCGCTGTTAACATTCTGCTTCCCATTTTCCAATGATTTGTTGATAAATTGTTGGAAACCAGAATCTGCATTTTCATTAAGGCTATAGGCTTGAAAGCCCAATAGCGATAAAAGATTGTTGTTTGTGTTGTCTTCCATTTCTGTTGACATTATTCTTGTTCTGCTCATTATTAAAATTTGATTTGCCTGAGGCGTTTTGGTTTATTCCATAGTAGAAACTAAAAGGGACAAAAACAATTAAATCAAAATTATAAAGTTAATGGTTAACAAAAAATACCTTAATCGGATTAATTTTGGTGTGGAGTTACTTAGATAGCGGAAAAAATGTTGGTGTAGATTTTTAAATTTTGCGATTTTTAAAATAATCTGATTAAGGTATATCAAAAATGAAAATTTTGGTAGGCAAGGCAGGGGGAAACAGGTTTAACTGAGACTTTTTTAGTTCTTTTAAAATTCTTGGGTTAAGTTAATTTCAGTGTTGGCAAATTTAAATAAACTAGAACTTGTCTGGTAATTTTGAAATCCAACAAAACTTTGTGTTATAAACGATAGAAAGACCAAATTTAATGCATTGTTGTAGAATGTTGTCCAGTTACTGGACAGTTTATAACTATAATGACAGTGGAAGTCATTTTCAAATTTAAATCATCCATCAATGCCGGTGGGCATTGTGTACAGTTTAGCATTTAGTTTCATAGACAAACTATGGTGTGTAGACAAGATGTAGACATTTGTTTGTTTTTGGGTGTTCAAAGCTTTGTGAGTTCACGGGTAACATATTATTTGGGAAATTAAGCTTGTATGCCTTATGCAAATAAATATGCAGAAATAGAAACATATGTGCGCCCTCTCTCTATATATTTGAAAATCTAAAAATTTTAGAAATCGGGCCCACTTTTTCTGTTTTCACTGAAAGACAGATTTCAATTGAAAAGTTTTGGTGGATGAAAATGAAAGAAGTCATGACAGTTACATAATTGTTTTTTATCATATTATAGAAGACTTGGTAAGGAAAAGATATCGCATGAAATAGATAACTGGTAGTTCTTTTCTGTCGTTTGTCATGGAATCAATTCTAGTGTAGCTCAATTATTAAATCACCCTCTATATTTTTGAGGGAAGGCTTCACTACTCATTGATAAAAATGAATGGGACATATTAAAGAAACTTACGCCATGATTATTTCTTTGTGTCTTGCAAAGTGCGAAGCACTCGTGCCTGGGGTGAAAACGTAAATTATTTCACTAATACTCCATCTTGTTTCCTTGTCGATAATCAACTGAAACCAAATCAACAAAAACGAAGAAAAAAATATTCGCCAGCTGATGCAATTTTAAGCCATTACGTAACTATTGACCAATGAAACTCGAGGAAATAACGTAATAGCCAACCGGAGCACTTCCTGTTGCTTTTAATTGAACTTTGCCCACGTTCAACACGCATGATATTCATTTAAAGATTTAGGAAAGTTAGTAAGCAATTATAATTCAATTTCGTCCGTCATCATTCCATCTTTTGAAAAAATTGAATATTGAAAATAAGTTTCATGAAAGAAAAAAAATATTTCACACCAAATTTTTGAGTAATATTTTTCATATTTGGTATAAAAGCAGAGCAAGCATCAGTCAGGACCCCCTAACTATGACTAAAGCCTGGTTTACTTCATAAAATTAATGAAATCTTGAAATTCTCATTAAGTTATGAAAATTATTTACTTTGAATCTAGCAGAAAATTGCCAAGTAAAAATTATTTATTTTTCATAACGAACTCTTTGATCGTCTTTTATCTAATTCTATGAAATTTAAACAAAATTCATGATGCTTGATGTAGAGCAGGCCTTACAAAATGAAAACAAACATGGTAGACATCAAAGCGCCAATGGATGGAAAGTGAAACTGGGCTTCCCAGCTTATAATAGTAGACTGGTAGAAGGGTAGTTATATTTTTTGCTCTACGGCAGCGCTTATTATCTGTTGGTATTACTCTGTAATACAAATTACCTTCAGAATATACTATTTACACAAATGGATCCCCTTATCACCTCTCCGTATCCAGATGTTGAGAGTTTGAAGAAATGGGAAAACGATGTTCATGATGATGACAAACGTGATAGCAGTAGTCCTTACGTGGATATGGCAAGAGACAAAACAAAACCAAAAACGTTATTGTGTCATGATATGAAAGGGGGTTATCTTGAGGACAGGTTATTTGTGTTTTTTTTTTTTAATTTAAATAGAAAACTGAACTATCATAACTGGGAGTTGAGTCACAAAAACTCAACTTGAGTTGTATCATACCTAGATATCTGTCTGGCCGCACGATTGAAAGAAATTTGAAAATATAAACTGTTTTACTTCTTTGATGAAAAAAGATTGTTCCTGATAAAAATATTCTCCTTTCCAACATACTTTCAAACGAAATGTCAAAAATAATGAGATACAGAGCTATTATAGAGTATACCAATCTGCAATCAACGGTTTCGGGAGAAGCAGTTTATTGGACTCTGAAGATGCATATTTGTACAGTACGGACAAAAGTAACCAGAATGAACTTGCCGAAGATAGATTCATTTAATTTAATTTAGGTGTGGGGTGTTATTTCTATATAAACATAAGGATACGCCATATTAAATAGAAATCTGGATCTGCAGCAGCCAATTTATAAGCGCTAAATATGTCTATGATATGAAAAAGACGCCTAAAAAGTTTTTTTTGACCGGATCACAAATCTACTTTGAAATATCTACCTTGCAAAGAAAAAATGAAATTCATAGCTCTAATCGTGGTCACAGCGTGGACTCTCAAAGTTTTGTTTTGTTTTTATGTTGGGTAACTTTGGCCCTAGAATTCGAAACTTTATCATATTATATTTGTGTTTACATATTATCACAAGTTTATCATTGAAAAGAAGAGAATACAAGCTGTTCAGTGGTATAAAAATTTTACATTAATAACAATTTTCTTAAAACTTTAAACTTTTCTTTGATACTGATATTTAAATTGTTTAGTCCCATTTGCATATTTACTAATGGTTTTTTACGTATTCTCAAGCAAATTATATACGTTTTTTATATAATTTCTATGATTCTTATTTCTATGATTCTTTTTGTTTCATCAAAAATTATTTTTTTTTTTTTTATTATTTACTTTTCTTTCTGTTTCTCTTATAATATATAAATGCAAAAGCACTTCTCACATCTTTCTAATTATTTTCATTTCATACACTGTACTTCAACGTAATAATTTTTTTGTAATGTTTGATCTCTAAAGCTGCTAATGGCTTGTCATTAAAATGTGAAAATAACAAAAGTTATATAGATGTTTTTATTTCTTTATTTGTCAAAACTGTAGATCATTTTTCAAACACATGCAATAGGATACATAATGATTGCAGAGTGCAATGATATTAAAACTTTGACAAGTTATTTCTTATTTTTGGTGTAAAACTGCAGCAAAGAAAAGGTAAATTTTCAGCGTTTTTTAGTACAATCATCTCTTAAGTGCCCAGGTCAAAGGTCAACTTGATCCATAAGTATAGCTTAACCCCAAAATTGTTTATAGGTATTGCTCTGTTTCTCATTACTTTTATTAGTAAGAATGTTGGAAAGGAGTATATTTTTGTATACTTGATCTTTTTTTGTATTGGCAGCTTAACTCCGAAATCTTCTATTTACCAATCTTCAGTTTGGGAAATCCGTCTTGTTGCACAGATAACTTAGGAGGTTGTAAGCGCACAATGACACAGTTATATTGTACGCCTCTGTGCAACTCCTCGATTAATTTTTTACCCCCTTTGAAATTGTTTAGCTAATTCATATGGGCTTAGTTTTTCTTAAATCGGGCTCTGTAGTGGTCTAACAGCCAAAACATGTTTTCAGATTTGTTTTTTTGAAAAGATTTTGAGCAAATTGATCCAAGGGTATTGAAGTCAAGAACGAAGATACAATTAAAAACCTGGGAAAATATTACTTTTCATGAAAACTGTATCATTTTAAAGATCTTCCAAAGAGCTTTCTACTGATATAAAATTTGGTAGTAAATGGCCAATGTTAATTAAAAGATTAGATTTTATATTTTGTGTTTCCAACATTTTTATACACACTGTATATATAATCCTAGTAAAATTGCAATCCAATGTATTCTCTTTAAATATTTGCGAATATTTGAGGTCACATGCGCTTTTCAGGTAATGTTACCTTCGTGTCTCATGTTAAAATCAAGTTAAATATCAACTTCATGTAAACATCACGATATACACAACCCCCTTCCAGTTTCTTCAAAATATTATGTAACATTGCTTGAAAAATACACAAAATCCACCATTTTGTGCACACACAGACAGAATAAGAGTATTATAATATAGATAGAACATACAATACACACAAATCTGTTCAGACCAGATGAATCATTTTTTCACAATAATGGTAATGGTATGGGACCATAAATTTATCAACAAATTCTTAATTTCTTAATTCCTTCATTGTAAGGTATGTACTGTTCAAAAACCTCTAAAACCGTCATCCATTAAAAGAAGTTTGTTCTAAAACTTTTAAAACTTTCATACTTTAAAAGGTACTAGGTATTATTGATTTTTGTCAAGAAATCATTCTGAAGATTAGAAAATAGTTACTGTAAAGTGGTGTTTTTTCAGCAGAGCCAAACATTAAACAGGTTTTCCTCTGTGTATTTTATATATAAATCACCAGTTGCTATGATGATATCACTTGTTTAAAAAAGTGTCTTTGTGTGCCATGCTCAGGCCAGTTATGGAACATAACATAACATAAAGCTAAATGTACTTTTTCTGGATCAATAGCAGGTGATACTTAGGATCAATGGCAGGTGATACTTGTCCAACCCTGCCCTAATGAAAAATTACACCGACCATGGAG
>JAUBWS010014781.1:4620-20472 GCA_032270445.1 Darlingtonia californica | reverse complement strand
ATTAACTTTCGCGGAAAAGGCCAAAAAACGCGAAACCGCGAAACTTTCTGGCCGCGAAACTTTCTGACCTTAAAGTACCATGTCCACAAAATTAAACATTTTCTGCCCTTTGCCATTTTAGAAAGGTCTTGTATATAAGGAAAATTTAGCAACATAGTGACAAGAGAAATTGTCTTGACAGACCCTTTTCTTTTATGTGAACATGTTTCACCCATTCAAAAACAGTACATTTCCAAGTAGCTGTAAAATTCAAAATCTTGCCAACCATATGTTACTCCTTCTCGTATGAAAATTCCTGTACTTGTTCAATCTTTTTTGACAACTATGGCTGTGAGAAAATCTAAAGCCTGATAATTTCGCAACAAGTCTTTGTTTTTTTCTCAATATAGTACCAACTTTTTTTGCATTTTCATGAGCTGTTTTAGCCTCCATGCAGTCTTTGTACGTTATTTACTGAGAAACTATTGACCCCGTTTTTTTCTACGATTTTGTCCTGTTTTTTAAAAAAATGCTGTAGGAACCCTTAACGTGCGGTTCTCAAAATTGAAAGTATATACAATGATGAGAGTTTATTAAACATTTCTGAAAAGTACTTTTTTCAAAAATTTCATTACGGTAAACGCTCAGAGAAGAGAGGAGAAGCTGGTTTCATGTTCAGTACATGAAGCAAATAATGTTCTTTGTTTTGTTCTTGTGAGATTAAATTAGCATTTAATTGAATGAAAAACTGTGGAAGTTGGCAAATAGTCAACATCAACATAAAAAAGACAAATGTGGAAAGTTTGTGAAAATTGGTTTCTGTGAAAACCTAATTTATTATTATTATTATATTTATTTGGTAAAGGTCAGTAAAATTACAGTTATAAAACTGATGTGGACCTACTGTATAAAATTAAATGAACAGTATAAAATTGTAAAATATGTCTAAAATTAGCGTATATGATAGCAGAACACAACCACAGGCGGACCTATTTCCCATGCAATATGAAAAAAGCCATAGTGAGACCCTATAAGCAAAGTTTTTTATAAAGAATTCAGTCAAGCTGGTCAGTGTTACCTAAAAACGAAAAACGAACACTGAATAAGTACATTAAAGGTCACTGTTATATATTTCTGTTTTGGGCTGTCAAAAAAATATTTTATAAAAAGGTTTTTCTTAAGCGGTAGGATCAAAATTAGTCTTACAAAGAAGCGTTGATGTTATTATATGTTATATCTTATTAGATTATAACCCAGATTCTATTCTACCCAGTCTATTCTGGACACCCTGACAATTAGTATTGTGGTGGTATACTATGCAAAATTATGAAAAACAGTTACTACACTGTACTAACTGCACGTTCAGGTGGTATGGTAAGTGAAAAAAAAGTTAAAAACAGTTACTACATTTTGTACTGAATGCACTTTTTTAGCTCATTTCTGCAGATGTTTAAGGTACTTGGTACTTCAAGACAGCTTGTTGGGGTTTTTCATGCCATTTTCACCCATTCATCAAGATTCACTGTTATATTATTTCATCTAGTAATCAGTATCTTCACAATTTAGTGATAAAAATGAACTGTTTGGAATTTCCAACTTCTATAAAGGAAATGTATTGGGTGTCTGAACATGTGTGAAGTATCTAATAATAATAAATAAGACTGATAACTTCTTCTTAAAAATGGTATATAATGATTTGATAGTAAATCTCTAAAAGAGTGCCAGGGGCATGTATTTTATTGACAGGGAGGGGTACTTATTAAGCCAGGGCACTCTTTCAAGCCAAAAGGTGCTATTTGAAATAATTATGGTATATGTATAGGGGTCTAGGTGGTTAGATACAATATTTCCTGATAAAGTCTCCTCTCAGCGACCAATAATGTATTTTGGGGGTGGTGTCTGAAATTTCTCTGACCTAAAAACAGTTAGTACATGTGTACTAAGTGCCTGGGTGGTGGTGTCCAGTCAAAAATGTTCCCATTGAAATAAAAATCTCACCCTGTAAGCTTCTCATTAGAGTGAGTTTCCAAAAACACATTCAAAGAATGCAAATACAAAGGACATTTTTACAATCGATATCCAATTTTGCCCATTACCATTGTGAAAGTTGCTAATTGATCGTTAAAATTCTGTGCAATATAATTTCAGATAAAATATTCTTTTTTTATTGAACACACTGTAGTAAGCGCAATAACAGTTAATTGTCAATATATAAATAATAAGAGGAGTGTTTACATTTTAATAGCCTTTAAATGTGAGTAATGGCTTGTATTTCACTTGACATTTATTTATACTTCCATGTAAAAGACAGGAGGAGAAGATTTTTGAGCCGTGATGGTGAGCAGTTAAAGATATTACATCTGTGAAAAATGAGAGAAAAGATGATAATTGTAAAATATTTTGTTTCAGAGGAAAGTGGTTCACCTAGACAATTGTCCAAAAACTATCAAAGAACTTCATATGCAAGGACATTCTGTAAGTCACAACAAAAGATTAAATACCCTTTATTTTTTTGAGTTTATATTATCAGACTGTTACACCATAATCTTCATTACGTCGAGTTGTACACAGTTTTTAAGCATGGATGTTTTTGTTTCAAAATTTACGTTGATTCGTAATATATAAGGGGTTTGTCATCTCGATCCGTCGAATCTTATTAGTGCGTGTAAATTTGAATCATAAGGACTATCTATAAGCTAAAGAATGGATACACCGGCTTCTTTTAAGCTGTCACATATAACAATATGACCGTGTCTTCTTAAAATTCGAACAAGTAACTCAAAATCTTATTCAAGTCTATGCTATCCTGATAATATTTACCAAAATACTGGAGACTGAAGAAGAACGTTGGGAAAAATCTGATTTTACCCTTCCAGTAACGTTTTCCTTAAAAACTGTTTATGTTGTAGGTCAAAATCACTATAAAAGCCTATAAAGAATATCTTATTTGCTCTTTCTGTTACTATTTCTTGCTTACCCAATTGTTTTGTCTTGTAGAGTGTCCTGGCGCACACTGATGAGCAAGACAATTACCTCACAACATGTTCATCATCATACAAACAACCTAATATCCGTAGCAACAGTCAAAATGGTAGACGTCGAGAACTGCTCGAAAAAGAACTGTATGAGCAAATCAGGTATTGTAGAAAAACGTAAAGTTGATGCGGAAAGATACCTTCTCTGGCTAGTAGACATAAACATGTAAATTTATATTTCTAGTGCAAAGATGCAAGCCGAATCCGACCCTGGTGTCCCACCCATTGATTTCACTTCAACAACGAAAAATGATTTCACAATGGGTATCTTCAATGCATTTATTGTCTTCTAACAAACTAACGATATTCTCTATGAATAATTCAAAATATGCTAGTTTAATTGAAATATTTGATTTTTAAAGCCCATCATTTATTTGATTTACAATAGGTGCATGTCACTTCCAAATGCTAAACACAATTTATTGCTTTTGACGAATCTGTACATCAGCAACGAGCAAAATTAACAATTGCTCATAGTTTTTAGCTATCTTTCTTTTAAAAGGAGCTCGCTGGACACTTTGAAAGCGCCTTTTTTTGGCAGTTTAAGGGTCTTGATTGAGAAAGGGGCTACTACTTTAAGAGAGAGAGAGAGAGGGGGGTGGGGGTAATGGTGCTTGTTCATGAAGTAATTCTGTGTCTATTTATATTTACAAATCTTATTTTTGTATATATCAGTCGAAATTAATTTTCTAACCTATCACGAAAGGGCATGCATCTGTTCAAATTCATGCGGAAACATTATCCTCGGAAAAAGGGCTGTTATAAAGATTCTGGAGTGACTTGATAGTGGCGTTTCTTCCAGAAATTGGGTTTAGAAACCTGTAGCTGGATAAGGCTGTTATTATATACCCCTTGTTTCTTTTTTTACAGAATACGAGAAAACAGTAAAAGAACCAACTATGGTGAGTGATTTAGCGTATTTTTTTCGTTGAGTTCATTGTTTTGTCATGGCATTTAATAAGAATTTTCACCTTAAACCTCTATAAGATTGATTTACTTAAAGAATATAAAATCATGCGTCATTTTTTTCGCCAATGTAAATGTGACATGTGACAATATTTTCCCAACCGAGCATTGGTCGATATTCTCTTTCGAAATTTTTACAGAGTATATTTATTGTTAACTTCGTATTGATTCATTGTGATGTCAAATTCTTGCTTTCCCATAGGCTCATTGCGTGAACACGGAAATGCCATTGTCTTTTTGGCATCAGAACTTAAATACCTTACATGTAAGCATTTTATAACAGGATCTGTTCAAAGTTAAGTTTGAGTTTAGAAAACATTGGTCATTTCATGTCAGGGTAAACCTCAGTTGGTGCATGGTTGAGTTGCAAAGATGGGTCGGTCCGATAAAAACTTGTAACGTTGCGGACACCTTGTATGAAACGCTCTAACATGCTGATTGGAGACCTAAATTAGTAACTGTACTTACTACTTAAAATTGATATGTTTTCCCCAGTCCAAGTTTGTACATGGGAAATGACCAAACAAAAATTAAGACAAAATTCTATTAGACAAACAATAATTGTTATATTAAATCATTTTTGCAGGGAATCACTCAAGTAAAACATAACGATTCTCCTTTCAAGAAAAATGCCGCGTTTTCAACACCCGTCTCCGAAACTAAGGATGCTCCAAAACCAGGTGAAGAATGGAATTATTAAATGGAACAAAAAATATTTTTTTAGAAACGAAACCCAGCCTAACTTAAAACTTCACCTTTGTTTGTTAGTAATATAATTCATGTTTGGATTCGTGAATGATAATGATAATGATGATAGGTTTTAATCGGAGAAACCTTCGCGTAACCAAAAACTGAGAATTTTTTTGGATGAATTTTAGCGACTGTTGAGACAATCAATAATATTTTTGACAAAAGACAAACGTTTGCGAATCATTTACCTTTCAAGCAGATTTTCTCATAACGTTGATAATTCTAAGTCAGCTACTTGTTTTGAGTTCCATGACTTTGAAGTTAACTTACGATACACATCATTATTTGTGATTCTAGAACAGTTAGAATATTTTGACTAGACAAACTTTAGCTAAATGTTTCTTTATAAAATTCGCGATTTATTAAATTTTGCAAAAAAGGGTACGACTCACGAAAGTCACAAAGGTTTCTCCGTTTTGCATAAAATAACTTTTTAAATGATATCTACAAGAAAACTGAAATCTTGCACCTATCAGGAATAGATGAGAAAGTTGGCTGGATATTATTTATAGTTATTATTTGATATGTGTAAATATTGTCTAAATATGCCTGATACCCTAATAGAATATTTTTATAAAGTATTTTTCATGTATTTTTATTTATTCTAAATATCCATTCTTAGTTCTTAAATATGTGGAAAGTGTTTTTGTCGTATTAAAGCTCAAACATTTTCACAGAAATTTCCAAATAAAAATATCAGACCAATTTCGGACAGCCTCATGATTGACATGAGCAATTATTTTTCGAATCATTTTGTTGGTTGAGATTTGGTGAGGTATTTTTTTCTATCATTTCAAAAAAGTAGCTAACTAGTTTTTATTCGGGCTTTGACAAAGGTTTATAACATAAACATCGCAACCCTCGCAAAAATTCGCTTTAAAAACTCTTTACTTCGTTATTTTTACGGTAATTGCAGATTATGTAGAGTTTTGGATACATCTTCGATATGATGTATCTGATATTTGATCAAAATACTCTTTATTGTGTGTTTGCTTGTCGTCGGCTTGCGGGCGCTTGTGGCTGCTTCATCTCTAGAGATGTTAAACATTTCACTTACAAAAGATTTTCCACTATTCAGACCAATTCTGTTAAGTGAGTATAACTGCGCAATATTATGACTACAACTACTTTGATATATAAGTGTGATAATGTTTCTTTTCGAATGTCGTTGTACCTTTACAGGTAATTAACGAAGAATGAAATTAGCGCGGTATACCCTTTTGATCTGCGTTAATTATTCTGTCATCCTTTTTTACTGTAAAACTACCATTAATTTCTTTGAAACCACGACAATTTTCGGCATTTTTTTGCTGAGTTTTTCTGTAATAAAGTATTACATAATACCTCAAATTCTATTGTTACGTATTAGGGAGAAAAGACAACTTTTAAGGAGAAAACATAGCGTTTTGCAAGTTGGGAACCTTTTGCAACAAAGAGCGTGTTTACATTTGATTATGATGACAAAATATACGTGAGCTTAGGAATAGAGAAAAGTCGTAAAGTAAAAGTAAGATCTAGTACGTGGTAAGTATTGAATTTGTTATTGGTAATTTGGTCAAGTGGGCTTAGACATTTGCGATCCATGCACAAGGAAGCAGTCTCTAATCTGAAAATAAGCCGGCAATTAAAGCGTGAACCAGCGTAGTCTATTGTCTTTTTTTATTGTGTAATTTAATCATTTCTATTGATATTCTCATTAGCACTTCCTCTCAAATTAACGCCCACCAAATCATCTTGGATATTGAAATTTCCCCAAAAGTCCGAATGACAGAAATGTCATCATTTAATATGAGTTATGTATTTTTTAACGTTTTATTCTAGTTATAGAATCTTGCTTTTTGTCAGGTTTTGTTTCATTGCTCAAATTCGTTATCTCCAATCAATGACGTCCGTTAAACGCCCGCGGACTTTGATAACTTGGGGGCGTTTATTTTATGGTTGACTATAGAATAAAGTTTCGTAAGACTAAAATTTAAACTCACGTTTGCAATCCTTGTGTCTCTTTTTCTCTTTTGAAACAAGCACAATGCAATAAAATAAAGAATGGAGCAGAAAATTAAATTAAATGTTCATCTTTCCATTCTTATTTAAATCATTCAATATTTATTTATTTATTTCTTTTTGTAATAAAAGGCTAAGTAGAAAAAAATGTTTTCAAAAAATTTATTGTATACTGCCCCCTTTTATTTGGCTTTTTGTACAGGTCAAACAATCATTTTTGATGAATAAAAGAAATCATTTTAATTTCAAATTCGTGAAATTCTAATGAGATAATTCTATTGGATAAAATTAGCGATGATTTTCGTGGGTTAAGAATTCGTTATTAGAAGATTCATCTAGTTTCTTTTCCTCTTCTTCTTTATTTATTAGCGAAATTTCATTACAGCAAAAAGCTAGCGAAAGACAAGTGGTAAACTTGAAAGCCAAAGGGTCATGTCGCTGTTAGCTCGACACATAGCTATGTTACCATTATGCAATACCTTCGTTTGTTTTTCTATTTTCCAACTTTGCCCTGCGACAGTGAAATTTTTTTCCTCGCTTGTCTTTTAGAGGTCACAAAATGCTTGTTCATTGTCAACAAAATAATAACAAGCAAATAAGTTATATTTTTCTTTTGTAACCTTACATTGCAAAGGCTTTCTTAACAACATGTCATATGTATATGTCTTGCAAAGTCCCATCGTACGTAAACTTTGAGTTTCTTTTCAATATTCTGCTTTTTCTAATAACAGGAGAGTGACAGGACAAGCGCGAGTGTTTTAACAACATGAGAATACTATTTAAGATACGCTGTGGAGATTCATTAAACACTCCACATGACAATGGCTCTCCATCACAGGGCTCATTTTTCTGAAATGGCGTTCTTTTTTGAGGAATCCTGACACACTGGGAAATGACGAATTTCAAAAGCAAACTGTTATAGAACCCACCATCGCGGTGCTTTGAATAGAAACAGCAGAAAAATTAGTTTCGCTCTACCGATTGGTTTTGAATATATTTCATGTAGCGAGCAAATAATACTTCGAAAAAAAGCCATTTAATTTTTGCAGGCTTTCCTAATGAATAAAAACGCGAGATGGGAAAAATTGAAATCTCTGTATTCACACTGACTCTATCCATTTAGAATCAAAATAAACGGGTTGTGTGGTGTGTTTCGTTTTATTGTATTCGCTGTTCCTCTCCCTTCAAATTTCTTTTCTTTTCTAACAATCAAAATATTATGCATTTATAAAACAAACCGCTCCATTTTTAAAGACCTTTTTAAATAGCATCAAAAATTTTTCTCTCTTCATTTCAGCTACAGCAGCTTTGGTACCTGAGACAAGGACCGGACTACATTCTTGATAAGCTATAGCTGAATTTCTTGCAAGTTTCTGCGTGGTAAGTCTTCATCTATTTTTTTATTTTACTTTTATTTTAATTGTTTTTGGATTGATTAGTATTAATCCTTGGTCTAATCTATAAGTGATTAACATATAGAAGATTAAAACGTAATCGATGATGGATCTTTAAGAATCAATCCAATTGTTTTGTTTTGTGTTTTTATAGTCAACTTTTTAATCTCTGAATATATATTTTCAAAATGGATTACTTTAAATTGAATTTAAGTGTGTCTTAAAAACTTAACAGTTTATTTTTCAGAACTAGCAACTTTAGAAACTCAAAATTGGTCAACATTTGTAGAAAATAGAGTGCACTCAACAGAATTTTTTCTGCCTCTTTTTCATTTACAGGACACATTTTACAGGACACAAAGTTATTACTTTATAAAATACAGGAAGTGACCCGCCTCCAAAACAGTATAAAGCTCACTCTTTCTACAAATCTTTTTTTATTGATTTCAAAAAATATTTATTCACCTTTATCGTCTAATGAAAAATAATTAGATTTACAAGATTTCCCTCAAATCCATTAATATTGTAAGGTCCTTTTGATTTAAAGAAAATATTTCACCCACCCTTTCTTAAATTTCTGTACCATATATAGCTAATTCGATGAAAGGTGGTCATGAGACCACACCCTACGGTTAGCATGTATGAAATGAAATCCGTTTCCTAAGATATCAAAATAATGTTATTACTTCATTGAACCTGTAGAAAAATTGTGCACAGCTAATTATTTTGAAGTTGCAAATTAACTGCTTTTTCTTCTTTGAATTATTGAATTTAGTTGTCTCTGAATCTACTTTTTATGTTGTTTTGCAACTGCTTGCTAAATACATCAGATTAACTATAAATAAATATACTAAGAGACTTGCATAGGATTGTAAATGAAGTAGAAAATTTACCGGCTAGTTAGTTACTATCTCTTTCAAATATATTGAATTCGTCATTTAAAAAAAAATATTTAATTAGCGGACAAATTAAATTTTCAAACTTAAGAGAACATTGCAAGGTGTTAATATATAGTAAAAAATAAAACTTTTCTAAATCGAAGTACTTTAAATTCTTATTACAGTAGAGGGTCTAGAAAATTACCATTTTTAGAACACATTCATTGCCATAGCAACAAATTGAAATGTAGTGGTGCTATGATTTTCAACAGTCATGGATTTGGGATAAGTGATAAAGTTTCAGGAAATATGCTGCAAGCTTTTCGTTGTAGAGTTTTGCAATCCAAATACATTTCGAAGAAGGCGTGACCTTCACGGATAGCAGTACTGTAGAACTAACTTTATTTCTGTATTAAATTGATAGTTAGCAATAATATGCTAGGACCAATCGTTTTCATGGGTTTAGCTTCCGATTTTCTGGTGTTATAATACATTAGTATTGACAAAACAAAACGCCTTTTTTGGCGAAGGGCGATGACAAATTGAACTCTGATTAAGTCATGGTCACGCCATATGATCCATCGCATCTTATTACCTAAAATGCCTGAACAGGAAATTTATTATGGTGACTTTCATGCTATTTTGCATTATTCTATCTATTGTTATCTTTGCATATAGAATGGGAGGGTGGTCCTATCCTTTATGTTGTTGGTATGTGCATTTTGTATTAAAATTGTATATCCTATATATAATATTATTAATCAATTTAGAATTATTAATCGTATCCATAACTTCATTGTGAGCTATTTTATTGATTTATTATTTAAATTATCAATTATACATATTGCATTTATTTCATAATTCATTATATGTTAAGCAAGAGGTATGTTATCTATATTCAGCATGATATACTCCCTACTAGGACTAACATATTGTGTCAATGAACTTCCATCCTGACAACTCCATTTCATTATTTATGGTATTTGACTTGGTGCTGAATTGGTCCCTAATGTTCATGGCATGTGGTTCGGTAGTTACTGTGGGATAATGTTGAACAAAGGCTCATAGTTTTCTATTTTGTCACTCCAGGATGCTCCTATATTGCAATGCATCCTTCTTCTTTGAATTTATAATTTTTTTAGTTTACAAGACGTTATTTTTTCCCAGCTCAAGACAAAATAAAAGATATGATAAAATAACCTTTTTTGAAGTAATTACTTACGTAAATAAGGAACCTTTTTGTAATAAGCAGGTAATGAAGACAATTTTCCATGAATTTTATTGACAGGAATCACGGAATTTTTTTCCTTTTGTTAGTGAAAAAATGATGACACAGCATATCTTAAAATGTTGAATGAGAGAATTCCCATCATCTTGCACGTTCATGACGGTTTTTTTTTTTTTTGGATGGTTGAACTGACCTTGAGATTGAGGAAGAATGTAGTTAGCAATGAGAAAATAAGAAAATGGCTGAGGATGGTGTTTACACCGAAACCGGGGCTCCGTTTGGCGTATGCCTCTCCCCAATGTTTACGACTTTACAATTACCCCAAAGTTAGCGGGCTGGATGGATATTAGGCTCCGTTTGTGCATTAATTCGATGACACTCCATTGCTTCGTAGGATTCGGGTCCAATTGAGCGGTGCCGCTCCCCTTGTCTACTGCGAATTAGTGTAATGACGTCGGATCGATAGCGCAGTCGGTAGAGGAATCGCCCGGCAAGCGAAAGCTCGTGGATTCAATCCCCGCTCGAACCGTTACCTTTGTGGTAATTGGAAAGTCACATTAGTGCAGGATCTGTTGATTCATTACAATGAGAACTGTGTTTCACGTTATATTAATAACAACTTATTTTATTTATTGTGCAAATTCAACGAAATTTCAATGACAAACATGAAAATAAATTCGAATGCATTCAAAATCGACATTGCGGTGGAGTGTGTTTTATCGATGTATTTGATTATTTTTAGCAAAAGGGCGTTAAAAAGCTTTTTTGAATCAATTTTACATTAGGTTATTGAATTAATATTTCAAACAAATTTTATTAATTCCTCATTTATATCTGAACCCTAAAGGAGTATCAAAATCGTATTTATTTAAACCTTTCTATAAAAAGATATGAAAAAGAAGGAAAGAAGAGAAGAAATAGACATCAATGTTTAAAGTCAAAAATGAAAGGATAGTTCTTCAATAGTTTTTATTGCATTGCATTATTTTTAATTTTTTTTTATTTGCCGACTGCATTTTGTTAAGCTGGTTTATTTAATGGACAGCGCACCTAACAAACCAATCGTTCTTTTTTTTGCTAAAGAGGAACTGATAAGAAAAGGTGGTATGCAAAAAACTTTCCGAAAAAGACTGAAAAATAAAGGTATTTCCAAGGTTCTTTTCCACGCTCGTAATTTCTGAGGCAAATGCAAAATCAACTTTCTCTCTCATTGGAAATATTTGAGTTCCGGGTAGTGACACAATGTGTTGATGACATTTTTAAACATCTCTGTTTCATCCTTACGCCCTTTCTTATGTTTGGGACCAGATCGGCGTTTATCCAAATCAGTTTTTTTATTTGAATGAACTTTACAACATTCTATAGCTAAGTGAAACAATTCTTGGACACCGAACCTTATGATGGATTTTATTAATTGTGCACAATATGAGTAAGAAAGTAACAAACTGAAATGGATCAAGTCCACAGTAGGTTTCCCTCTTCTAGACAGTTTATTGAATAAAATGCGCCGTTGCATTATGAGCATGGATTGAGGGGAAGACGCAAATATTTGTTGCTTGTGTTTCCCTTTTCTGATAGTTGTATGAAATTTTTTAACCCTTGATGTGCCAAAAATTTCCAAGGTTTAGACAATCTTTGGACAGGGGAGCGTTCCTTTATAAGTATGGGTTGCAACGCTCCTAGGTCTCTACCCTGAGGTGCAGGGCCGTAAAAAAAATTTAGAATTTCAAGTCGACAATAGCCGACTTTTTCACTCAAACGGTTAGCATCGAGTTTGCTTTTACGTTGGAAACACAGAAAAACATTGAAGAGACTACCACCATTGAAGAAAAGATGGGTCCATGGAATTTGACACATAAGCCTTGTGTCTCCTTCTTATTGACAAGATGACAAATTAGTCAGTCAGAACTCCTCCTTCAATCCATAATTGATAGCATCCAATACCTTTGTCGCTAATGGCACCATAATTATTATCAGTAATTAGGTATGTTGAACATGTATGGAGAAAGAATTTTTGACCGTTGTCTATTCTCTTCTTTATTATAAATATTGAATACCACATCCACGCATTTCTAATAGTTTTTTTGCTTATACAATACGTTTAAGATGCTTATTTACAAATAGGTATTCATGACATATTTAAAAGCTCAGTAATTAGTTTTAAATTATTTGATAATGTTGTTTATCATTGATCCTGATCATTCCACTAATTGGTGATGGCCTTTTTATTTTGTTTATGGGAATCACATTCCAAAGAAACGTTTACATTTCTTGTTTTATCGTTCTTAACAGCCACAAGTTTTAGCCAGCACTTCTCGTCCTCGTCTCATTATTCCCACCCTAAAGTTAGATTAATCTTCTGGTTTTCTGGTTCTGAAGATGACTTTTGAAGAGTCGAAACATGTTAGCTAATAAATTGGAAAACCGTGTTTTATTCTTACAACTTCTGGTTTTGTGATTAGTGGCCACATTTGTAGACTAAAGTTAGACGATTCTGAAGAACGCTTCGTAACTTCATCATACAGTAGTCCGGTTCAATCCCTTTGGAAGTTGATTTTATCTAAGCGCTACATTTTACTTTAAAGCGGTTTTAGTACTGGTTCAGTATCTAAAATCAAGTATAATAATTTAGTCTTGAGTAATATAAGAACAGTTTTGGTATCTATGATCAAATAAATAGCTTCATTGAAATCATCATCAAACAAACGAATAAACTGGGGCCAGCATTTGGACTGCAGTATTTCAATTGGAGTTATAATTGAAGTCATCTATTTTTTTGATCGCGCAGTATGATGGATTTGTGTAGTGGACATGCGATCATCTGGTTCACGCTAAGAAAGAAGAAGAAAAAGAAAAGAAAAACGGAGGAAAAACCTCCCTCACTGAAAATATCGATAGAAGAATCCCCAAAAACGCTTTTTTTTAAAGCGCGTTTCCCTTCCATTAAGGCTCACTTTTTATGTGCTACAACAAAAGGTTTCTTATATGTTTATCCCTTCACAAAAAGATTGGTAGATACTCTAACATAGCATTCCCAAAGCCAAATCAAGCCTAATGGTATAATCGGTGAAACTTGTCTTTGAACCCATTCAATCGATCGATGTTAACGCAGGCGGGGGGTTATTGAGCCGTTTGAAAAATACTTTTCAAATGTTGAACCTTAGGAGATCTTAGGAAACGCATAGAAAGTAGTTTTGTATATAATAAAAACTTGCTGTGACTGCTATGCTATGTGTTAAACGATGTACAAATTCTCTCCATAGTCATTTGCACGAATTCAGTTCGTTTGATATGATAAGTGAACGATATTGAATTTCTGTTGATGAAAGATGGATAGCTGAAAAGGAAAACTACACACTCATTTGTTATTCTACTCTTTTTAAATGTTTATTAAAATGGTTTTAAATTAACATGTTTCTTTAGCCACACGTTATACTATTAAACAACTTAGTATATTTTTTGATTGATTGATGGATGGTCTGCTAACGTAATGATAAGCCGTACTAATGTTTTGATTTTTTTCTTATCATTGATGTGAAAGTGGCTTTTTGTTATATCTTTGTGATATTTCAGGCATTTTAATTATGTTAAACGGTAAATCAGTTCAGGTATTTTAGTGGCATTGTGTATACACCTACTCGTTTTCAAATATTTTGGAATATTTTGAAGCATTACTTTATTCTCTTGGTTTGCAGTCAGAGAGAATGGAAGTTGACGGCATCGCATAATGTATTTAAATGAAGTGCAAAATCTTGGATTATCATGCTAGCAAATAAAAACCTGTAAACTTTGTGTCGGTTTCATTTTTGGTCACGTGAAAGCAGATTATATTCATTCCAGAAAGAGTGGTATATTTTTCTCAAGAAACTTTTGATTCCTACACCGCAAATGCTTTTTCGTGGTTGTCTAAACATTTATGATAACTGATATTCTGCGGTTAGGTTGTGTGTGGTTCGTAAAAGTGCCTCAAGCCATATTGCGACGACTCTCTTTTCATCACTTGAAAACGATAGGGTGATATCACGTGATGCTCAATACTGAATTTTCTTTTATTCTCTGAAAAGTCTTGGTCCAGTTTTTAGAAACGGACAACGTTTTAGATGTATATAAATGGAAAAATGGATTATGGAAAATTTTCAAATATATATTTTTTTGTTTATTTTTCCCTTTCAATATCTCTCTCTCTTTTCTTCGCTTTCGGTCCGGGGGAGCCAGATTTTTCAAATTGTTTATGTTTTTTTAAATTTCCAAAAACAAGAAAGAAAATTTGAAAATTTCCAGATTTGCCAAATTGAAGAAACTCGATTATTTTTGACGAATTATTTTCAAACTCTATTTTTCATATTGTATTCATTAATATCTTACATTGTCCTTTCATGATAGAAATTGTATGAATTTGCGGTCAACAGAGTTGTTTATTAAACATGAGTTGTAACTGTTTATTTCTTATGAACGAGAATATTATATACATTGTATTGAGAAGTGAAACAAGAAGAGGAACAGGTTTTTTTAATTTTTCATTATGTATTTCAATGACTTATTTAATATTTTATATATTTTCTTGATCATTAGGGTTGAAAAAAATCAGTTCGAAGGAGGAAACAATTCAAGGAATCAACAACTTCCTGCGGTGTTCAAAATTTCATTTGGTTTAATATTCATCACAACAAGTTTTAAATGCCATCAAGAGAAAAAAATTGATAACAAAAGTCACTGGCAAACGTTTCATGACCTCGAAGCAAGTACCAACGTAGCATGAAGGCTCAGTGGATTTGTTTATTTTTGTTATTATTGCACGTCAAGTCATGCCATTCACAGCAAGAAGAAACTGATAATACAGGGAAAACGCATAGGCGCCCTAAACCACCCCTAATTGACCAATCAAGCACTGATGAACATGACAAAGGAGATAAGGAAAACAAACCTGCCCGGCGTGATTCCAACCAAATTTGCCAATTATGCCGGTACATGTATTTACTATCGGACAAGGAATATGGTAGGAGAAAAGACGTCAACAAATTCTGCGTTCGTTTACGCCAAGTTGAAGAATGTATTTCTAATTTGAAAAAAGAAAAGATTCGATGCCCTATCTTTTTCATTCTGGTTTTTAAGACTGGGGTTAACTTTCAAGTAAAAAAACACAAATGCGCCGAACGTAATGTTACGGCAGATGATTTGGAAAATATTTTCATAACTAATAAAAACGAAAATAAACGAAGAACAGAAATTGGGCAAAATTGCCGGTACCGTCAACGAAATGAGACTTTGAATGAACTTAAACACTGTGGTATGTTTGGAGATCCACATATAAAGACTTTTTTCGGTCTCCGGCAAACTTGTGTTCTCGTAGGGTCGTGGACACTAGTGGACAATGAATATATGAAAATTCAAGCAGTTAATGAGATTGTTCAAGAAACAGATAGTACAACTGCAACTGCTACTAAAGAGGTAACCATCATTTTTATTTTCTTGAAAAAACGATAAACGTTATTAAAAGTTCTTGTGATCGAAGTTTAAGTCTTAAGTTTCATTAGCAGAGCAAACTTTCCATACTCGCTATCATAAACTACATGATTTAGTCCAAAAGAATTCCTATGAATGTTTCAATTTTTTGAAGGCTA
>JAUBWS010014670.1:0-20475 GCA_032270445.1 Darlingtonia californica | reverse complement strand
CGCGGGCGAAAAAAGGTCTGTCGCGCGGAAACGGGATTTTTTTCAAAGGGAAGGAATTCCGGGTGCCGTCCGCTGCCGTGCGCAATTCCCGCCGTGAGTTCTCTTAAACTTAGAGTCCCTTTAACTTAGACTATGGAATAGTCTAAACAACATGTAACGTATATCTATTATGCCGTATACATTTGGGATTTAAATCCTGATAAAGTCGTTAAACATTGGCGAGTTTCTTATTAACGATCCGCATTAACAAACTTGCTCCTAAGATAATAGCCTAGTGAAAAACTCAGTGAAAATTTATTTTATCATACATATATTCGAGTTGTTGTAAAACGTCTCTACAAAAATAGTGCGGTGTAAACGGTCTGAATTTGGCTAATAATATTCCTGTTACTGCCGTGTACTTCCTCGCGGTGCTTCACTATGATTATATGTTAGTAATTAATTTTTAAATGGCATTCCCTAGTTACAGCGTTAATTGCTATGGGCGTTTTAACTGTTCTTTTTTATACTTACATCATATACATTTTATATGTCTATTGGGAATCGGTTTTTTTACGCGCGTCTTTATTGTGTCATGTCATGTCATGCGTGTCATTCCCTTTGTCTGATAGGTTTATTCTATTGTAGTTTTTCATATAAAAGGTACGTATGTAAGGCGTTTTAGTTTGTTCATATGTGATGTATGTAATCAATGTTAGCTGGTGGTAGCCGTAGTGACGATTTTACTAGAGCGATTTAGTTCGTATCTCGATTGGATTTGATTTCTGCATGTGTTCTAGCTTTCTGTACTACAGTAAAGTGTGTTCTTGGCCTTCTGTACTACATTTGGTAGGTTTAGGTACTAGGTTTTAGCTTTTCTAACTTTGTGTGTTTATTCTAGCCTCGATTCTTTACCTGCATTCAGGCTTTCAGTGGTGTCCTGATTTATTGTATATTATACTAGTTCATAAACGCCACCATCTCACTCATTTGGCTGCTTATTTGGGAGGTTACGCAAACCAAAATCTACGACGTACAGGCAGCCGAACTTAGACACTGACCGATTGTGCTGCTGAAAGTTACTTGAAATGCTAATTTCCAGAACGGCTGTGCAACGTCGTACGTCGTAGATATCTTTTTTGCGTAACCTCGCTATATTGGAGCGGGAATTTCCCGAATTTTTATCGAAAAAAACCGGGACAATTCAAATTTTTATTGGAAAAAAACCTGTACGTATGTGCGCAAAAGTTTTGACTACAGGAAAAAATCAACGAAAAAAGCATTGAGCCAAAAAAAGAAGGTCTACAGCCATTTTTGAATCGTCAGTGTTTGTTCAGGTAAGCAAGCGTCCTGGGAAAAATGATCTCACGCAAATGGATTTCAAAAATTGGCGTCCCTGCTAGTTGTCAGTGGTTCTCACAGTTATTTCTGTAGGCTCTAGTAGTGTCAACTAGCCCTTGATTATTTATACGGTTTATATCTGGGTTTTCATGTGCTTTTTTGTAAATTATTTCAACCGTATTCATTCAAGTAGAATTATGAGTTGAAATCCAATGGAACCCGTGTGTTTCTTTGTCGGAGAATCGATCAACCATAATTCTCTTCTCCAAATAATTGCTTGAAAATCCCAAATGCTTTCTAGCCATTATCTGCGCAATTATGTTTATAACGATTCTACTTTATTTATTATTTTTGCGAGTAATCAGTAGATGGGTGTAGAATAGGAAAAGATTGATAGAACCTTGCTGGACTTGTAATGGATATAGACAGGAAAGAAAAGCAAGAGATATTAAACGGTTATGTAATCTGCAATCTGCTTGCAAGATAAGTTATTGTGGCTTGCTTTTGCTGTTTGCCAATTTTTAGCACCTTCTTTTGCTCTTTGCAAATTTACAGCACCCAGCCTCGTGTTTTCATATATTTGGACACTTGCAACTTCTTAAGTTTTACCTTACATTTGAAGAAAAAACTTATTACTAGTGTTCTTCCTGTTTTTAATCAATTTTAAGATTTAACCCAAAATCTGCTGACTAAAATATTTTCAATCACATTGTTAAAAATGGCACCCAATAATTAAAACCCCTCGAAAAGAAAATCATGCTTGATCGCCAACAAGCCACCCTTATTATCACCAGCTAATAGTCTTAATCAAGTTAACACCCAGTGATTAGGACACATAATTCATCATCATTTGTTGACCAATTTACTTTAACTTACGTGCAAGATGCCATTGGGAATGGTTCGGTAAATAAACTGCAAAGCCTCCGTACGGACTGTTTATTGAAAACGAAAACAAAACCTAATATGAAAACGAGAAACTGTCCACAATGACCTAGCCAGGATACCTGCCTACACGTGGAAAGGTTTGGCTGAGGAAGACCTATAGTCTATCCGAAACCGTTTCGAGCTTTTTTGCCCTACACATGGTCTATCGACAGACTTCCAAAGCTCAGTAATTGGAAGACTGGAAACTAAAAACATATTGTTATAAAGAGTACAAGCTGATTGGTTAGTAGTGCGAAAACGTTTGCAAGGTGATTTACTTTTTCCTACTGCGCATGCCCCGATGGGTTGAGTTGATGTTAGATTTATTATAGGCTCTCAGTGATTATAACATGATCATTCAAAAATCTTTCATAACAGACTGTTATTTCGTAACTTTTCTCCGTATAACTGTTAAGCTTTGAACAGCACTGCTTGGTAACAGCAGGAACGGTAGTGTTGTGTATTTTGAAATATGTCTTCGAAGTAAAAAATAACAAGGACACAACAAATAAAGACAAACCAAAGTTCCAACAACGAAGCCAAAAGGGATTTGAGAGGGGAATGCACCGAAATTGATAAATTTTTTGACATAGTGAATTTTCTTTTGATTCAAACAGTTTCTCAAATCAGATTGAATGATCGAGACAAATATTTCTAGCTGACTGGTTCCGTCCAAATATCTTTTATATAGTTTTTTCCTATGAGAAACTTCAGTATCCTTTTGGATTTCTGTACGAGTGATGATAAGATCTTAATTTATACTAATCATAAGCATATTGAATTAATTAAATAGTATGTTGAATTAATTTTATCCTATGCACAAATTTGTTTCGCATGATTAGGTGTATTAGGGTTTAGTTGTTATCATTTAAATATGACGTCATTATCTATCAATTATGTGTTTGAAATTATGGAGATGATGATAGGCGGCTTGGTTGCTTTCTTTCAAAAATTACACTGAAGATAACGAAATGGTGTCTAATTTCAAACACACCGGTATTCAATAAAAGGAAACCAACCAACCCAACCTCGTCTCCAGGACCTTTCCTCGCTTTTTGATATGCTGATACCGTCATCAAAAATATCAAAAACCCGTAGAGAGGCCCTGGGAACGACGATGCAACCAGTTTATTCAATGAATGAATAAAGAGCTGCAGTAGATAAAGGTGCAATTATTTTCAGTTATTGCAAAAAGGCGAGTATGTGACGTTGCTATACATAATAAAATATATGGACGTGTCACACTTTTCAGAACTTTCTATTGCGCTACTATTGCAACTTTGATTGAGAACGGACGAGTGATATCTATCTCGCCTTTTTGTAATCTGAACTCTGATGTTGGAATGCTTTTATCACATTATTGTTATTATTAATTTTTATTTTGTTGTCAGTTTGATTGGTATTATAGCTTTTAATGTAAAACTTATTCTATATATAAATCTGACATTCAAAGACATGTCCACGTTTTTCGTGTTGATATCATTCATGTCTATGTAGTTGTGTTTGGGTTTGTCAAAAAGTCTTTTGCATTTAAATTTGGTTAATGAAAAATTTATTCCCATCTATAGCATGATTAGAAGATTTTAAGAGCTTGACATGCAGGGGCACATACGCAAATTCACACAATTCATAGTACAAAATTATACGCCTTATGGCTGAGATTGGAGTTAATTTATGATAATTATGAACACTCACTAAGTTGATAACTCTAAAATGAAAATAGCTTGGTTTGGTAACAATAATTTCTCGAATAATTTGGCAGCCAAATATTTTAGCTGTGTGATGGTGACAGGAAATTGTAGCAGGGCTCAAATTGTAGGGCGCGTGAATGAAAATTGGGCGCCCTAAACGAGACCGAAACCGGAGCGCGTATGCAAATGTTTTATTGATAACGTAGATAACGTTTATCTCCGTTATTTTATGAATCTGCGCTTATAATCAAAACAAAGACACGAGGTGTGTCTACAATTCAAAATCAAAACAAAAGAGCCTAGCTACGATATAATCACATCATGCAATCAATAGCAAAGGAAGTCTTGTTTCTTAAGCATTTGGGTAAATCTTCTGGTTATATAGTAGGTAGTGAAACATAGTCAGGACATTTTGCAGTTTGCAGTTGATGGTATGTGATAGTGAGTCAGTTTTGAGGACATTGGCCTCTTTTTAATCTAACTGGACGTATAGGTGACTCAGGAATTTTGCTAGGTATCCACTGCAAGTGAATATTCATTAAAGCGTTCTTGTGAAGTGCCGACCTTTTTAAATATTTGTCATTAATTTAACTGTATTGTATTTTTTGTCTCTTGATAAGTAAGTGTTCATATTGTATATTTAGTTTGCCACATGCATCACTGCAAAACTCTACCTACCACTCAATATGATAATATGATAAATATGAAAGTTGTTAGTCAAAAAAGTTACAGATAATTAAATCAAAAGTGTTTAGAAGAGTGAGAGGTGGCTAACATGTGACCATGCAAACCAGATATAGCTCCATCATCAAAAGGAAACAAGGTTGTATTTATGTTTTAGCTATATACCAGCCACAGTTGAAGTTGTGTGCAACATGCTTAATATGATCTTTTTATCTTGCATTTGTGTTCCTTTCTATAGTAAAATCTGTGAATCTGGTTGATCATAAAATTCACTGTTTTTCTTTATTTATGAATGACTGAAAAGCACTTGTGGTGATTACTATAGATTATGTTTGAATAAGTTTTAAAAGAGAATGCTTAAGCTGTATTTCTTCAGATAAATGAAATATCCCTATTTGTGTTTGCATCAAATGTACTCCCCTCTTCTTTGAATCACCCCCTTCAATAAAGGTCCCCTGAAAAACTAAAAATTATTTTATAAACGCTCCTTCTTTGAACCCCCCCCCCCCTTCAAATTAACACCTCTACTAAATAAAGGCATTTATTGAAACAATACTACACAAAGGAGGCATTGATTTGATATAACATAATAATTGCAACGCTAATGGTATATATTTCTGATTATTTAAATTTTTAATTTTCTTTTTCGAATTTGCTTTTCTAAGTACAAAATATATTGATGCAATCCTTGACTGGTTTTGTTAACATTTGTTGCTTGACATTTGTTGCTTGATTTTTAGAAAATTCATGATTCTGATAGAATGAAATTGCTTGAAATTGCTTGAAATTCAATAAACACCCTGAGTGTTAACTTGATGCATTACAGTTTATAATGTCTACTACAAATTTGAAATTTTATAGAATAAGATTTTTTTCTTAGCCTGTTAATAAAGTTAGGATTTAGCCCTTCTAATTTGAACTGTAACTAAGTCGGTTAATATTACCAAACTAGGTCAGCTTTATCAAGACTAGGCATTGCACTAGTTTGGTTTTTAGGTTGGCAATTTGACCTAAATTAACAGGAGTGAGCATGTTGATCATCCAATACTTTCTGTTATTCCAAATCTTAATCCTGTACCTAGGTACTCTCACTGACATTATTCAGTAAACATAAGTTAAGTGCACTTAACCCCAAAAGACTGGCATAGTTCTACATGACCCAAGCCCAAACTGGGGAGCCTTACTAATATAAAGCTGCTGACTGAATTTATGGACTTGAACCATATTGTAGTGGAAAAGTCTATTCAAAGTGAAAAAAAACTTGAAATTGAACAACTGGTTGTCTTAGATTATTTACTAGAGATAGATTACTATTTATTTTTTACCAAAACATGATTTTTATAAGATGTTTGAAGTATGTTGATTTCAGTTTTAGTTAATTTCCCACAGTGTTTTTTTTCAGTTTTTATATAAAACAAAACTAGATCAAAAAGAATAAATACTATGCAGTCTTTTGAATTTATATGCAAGCATGATATGTTTCTCAGTTAAACAAAAATGTATATGAACATTTAATTTGATTAGTCATTTTGTAACCCTGTAATTTATATATGTTACTTTCTAACCAAAGTACTTTTTTTCAGTTTGTGAAAAATGACGACAACTAAAAAAGTATATTCTTCCCAAGGGAAAACCAGTTACCATCTTGGTGGTGCACATCAGGAAATCAATAAGATTGCTAAGCCATCTGATGCTGTACCACACAGTGGTGTATCATACGATGACTTGAAGAAGCACTGCTTGAAGGAAGGTATTCTTTTTGAAGATCCTGACTTTCCAGCTACAGATACATCAATGTTCTTCTCTCGTAAACCCCCACGACCATTTGTATGGAAAAGACCAAAGGTATTTTTATAAGATTGATGAACAAATAAATTTTTTCAAAGGTGTAGCAGGCTGTATTTTAGAAAAAAAAGGCAGCGTCTGCCAACAGAAAAAAGGGCACTTTCAGAAGTAAAAGGGCACTTATAACCAAGCAGCATCCCTAACATAACCCCACATAACATGAAACTTTCTATTTAAGAAAAGTAAGGGTAGGTGGTAAAGTATGTGTAGGCCATTCCTTCATTGTATATAGATCTTTTATGAACCTTTATGGAGACGAAACTGAAAGTACCACTGCATGAGTTTTGATGCTAGCATTTCTTTTTCTGTTTATTTATTTGCATAGAATCCTAATATTTATTAGCATTGCAAATATTTGAAGCAAAAAGTTGAAAAGCTGAAAAGCTATAACAGAACACAGAAAAACAAATATGAGCGGTAATTTAGATTCTATTTTAAATCATAGTTTATTCATAGGGACTAAATGTAGGTGCCTATCTGGGGGATGTCGGTTTGTAAAAGAGCTTGATGGCTGAGAATCACCCTGAAAATCTTGACTTTCATATTAATTCTTTCAGGAAATTGTGAGTGACCCAAAAATGTTTGTAGGTGGTGCAAGTAGGTTTGATATCACTCAAGGTATGCTTGGTGATTGCTGGTTACTTGCGGCTGTTGCTGCTTTGTGTCAATATGAAGGATTACTTTATCAAGTTGTGCCGCCAGACCAAAGTTTCACTTCAAAAGATTATTGTGGATTGATCAGATTCAGGTTTTGGCAGTATGGACGATGGGAAGAAATTGTTGTTGATGACCGCCTACCAACCTACAACAACAAACTTGTATTCCTTCACTCTGCACAAAATAATGAATTTTGGTCAGCTTTACTGGAGAAAGCATATGCCAAGTGAGATTTTTAAGAAAGTGATAAAAATTGCAATTCAATTTATTCATTTCATCATTTATAGTTGGATATAATTACAAATGAGAGTTTTCGTTTTACAGAAAAAAAACTAATAAAATCCAATTTCAACATTGACAAACAAAATACAAATTAGGAGCGATACATAACTATTTAATTATAAAACATCTTTTGCATGTACAGATTTTTGGTTGCAATTTTCTATTCACTTTTCAAAGGAATTCACATTTTCTAAGTTTTTAATCCCATTTGGTAGGTCTTTTTATAACAAATCAAGGTGTCCACACGTCCTGGAAATCCTGGAAATGTCCTGGAATTTGTCCTGGAAATCACTATTTGTCCTGGAAATTTGCACAAATGTCCTTGAATTTTATTCTGGCGTCTCCAGTTAACCTCTTGTTTGTCTTAATCCTGTAATTTTCTTCTGTTGAATATACGCGTTAATGTGTTTTTAGGCAATCTAGAGCTGTGAATTTTCAAAATCGCCTCCCTCGGACCAAAACATGGTTGGCCCTCGCAATGTCACTAAAATTTAGCCCCCCTCCCCCCAAAAAAAATCCAAAATACTGCCTACCGCACCGTCACATACACACGCTCGCAACTCTCTTATCTATGGTTTAATTTAGTTCTGTTGTCCTGGAATTATTTTAATTTGTCCTTAAAATGTCCTGGAAATGTCCTGGAACTTTTTTCCAAAAAAGGTGTGGACACCCTGAAATATAATTTATTGTTTTGATTTTTGGTAGATTTAATTGACCGTAAATTATAGCTTTTTTAGGATTGAAAAAGTCAGCAGCAAATTTAGAACAGTTCCCTGTAATGACCCTGTATATCAATTCACAATGAGTTTTTTTATTTGCCTATTCTAACTGATTATAATACCTCAATCTTTAGATTGTGTGGATCCTATGAATCTTTGAAAGGTGGTCAAACAAGTGAAGCTATGGAAGATTTTACAGGAGGTGTCACTGAAGTATTTAGCAGTGCTAAACCGCCAACTAATTTCTTTAAATTGTTATCAAAAGCTCAAGACCGTCAATCATTAATGTGTTGCTCAATTGAAGCTAAGCCAAATGAAATTGAGGCTAAGTTGGATAATGGCTTGATTAAAGGCCATGCTTATACCGTAACTGGTGTACGAAAGGTATGACTGACATTATATTGTGTGTGCATTTATTCCAATCTACGTGAACACATACACATTTGCTTTCTCTGTTGCAGGTAAATGCTCGAGGTCAAGATATTGAGCTTATCAGGATAAGAAACCCTTGGGGGAATGAGCGAGAATGGAACGGTGCTTGGAGTGATGAGTAAGTTTTATTTGTATCTTGTAAACCAATATAGACTAGCAGTCTTTATCTGGAACCACACAGGATCACATATAACATAAGCACTTGCTAGATAACATGCCTAAAATGAACTTTTTACTATGTATAGACCAATTTGCAGATGCAATATTAAAAAAAGGCTGGCACATTCAGTAACATTGTTACTAGTTTACTGTATTTATAAAGCTTCACACTTGCTTGTAATACATATCGTTAACAGAACTAACTGCTAACAGAACAAAGAGCTTCGTAAAAATCAATGTATAAGGCAAAGAATCAGGTATCATTTAAAATTAAATTCTATTTCCTTTGTAGGTCAAGCGAATGGAAATCAATAAGTGATGATCAAAAAAAGAAGTTAGAAATTTCTTATGATGATGATGGTGAATTTTGGTACGTCCACATTTTTTACTGTTAGCTATTAAGACACAAGTAGGAGTGCTTTAAAATGATGCCTGGGCTGTACTGTTCCTAGATACCTCCTAGGGATCCCAGTCCAATTCAAATTATGATATTATAGCACATTGTGTATTAAAGGGCTCATTTAGAAAAATTTTCAAGCTGTAAATTCTAAATAATTTTTTTGTCTGGATTTTTACAAAATCATAGGATGTCGTTTGCCGATTTCATAAAAAATTTTACAAAAGTTGAAATTTGCATGTTGAGTCCTGATTCAGCTGGAGATTCTGATAGAAAGCGATGGGAGATGCAGATCAACCAAGGAACATGGCAAGCACATGTGTCTGCAGGTGGATGCAGAAATTTCCCAGACTCATTTCACAACAACCCTCAATATATGTAAGGATAGTTATTTGGCCTACTAAATATTTGTATCCTTTATTACCCACTTCATAATGTGGAATAAAGGTTTTTGTAATAAAAAAAGGGTTTTCAAATTCAGGGCTTGGAGAATTGAAAATTTGCGTGCGTTAGGTATTGTGTATGCAGAAAACCACCTGACCAATAACTTCGTAAAAAAATTGGTTCCCCATACTATTGTGGATATAACAGAATTATATAAATGAAATTTTAAGATGGAGTCAATTGTTTTTACTTTGAAAAGTTCCAAAGAAGAAATAGATCTAAAATGATATATACATAGTCTCAAAAGTTTTCAAAAAAGAATTACTCACAAGATTGAATGAAAGGGGGAAAGTGGAAAATCTCCAGATATACATCTTTACTCTTTGTTATTAAAAACGGCCTTGGTTACTTGAAGTTACTTAATTATTTTGATCTTATTTGCCAGAGTGAAATTAGAAGACCCTGATGACGATGATGACGTTGACAATTGTACTATTGTCATTGGTCTTATCCAGAAAGGACGCCGAAAACAGAAACGTGTTGGAGCTCAAAATCTTACCATTGGCTTTTCTATATACAAGGTATAGATGATTAACTGAATACACGGCAAACAATCAGTGTTTTTGTCTAGCGAAAGTCGCGAAAATTTGATATTGCCAAGAGGCCATCAAAATAAATGTTTTAGCTCTTTTGTCAATTGGCGATACAAAAACAGTTAATCAAATTTTTCAAATTTTGTAACACCCCCTTGGTAATATCATGAAATTTTCGGGACTTTGTTACCCAGCAGGAAAAATCGTGAAAAATCCATGCCAGCGTGCCGTATGCCGTTTTTTTGCTAATTTTTCTCACTAATTTTTTGGGATATGACAGCAGGAAAAATCGTGAAAAATCCATGCCAGCGTGCAGCATGCCGTTTTTTTGCTAATTTTTCTCACTAATTTTTTGGGATATGACAATACTTTTTTGTCTATTTGCATTTGTCTGCGCATTTCTTCACGGTCAAGAAGCCTCGATTTTCTATACAAAAGTTTATTTTAAGTAGAGATGGTCTGTTTTCAGTTTACCAAATTCGATGTCTCGCAATTACTGAACGGAATACAGTTGACTCTTTCTAATTCGAATCTTTCTATAATTCAAACGAATTCAAAGTCACCGTAAATTTTCCTTAAGAAACTCTTATAATTTACTTTCTACTATTCGAATCTCTGTAATTCGAAAACCTCTATAATTCGAACACATTTTCAAGTCCCCTCGGCAAAACCCTCTCTATAATTCGAATTTTCGAACAAGAGAGACTTTCTACTACACTCGAATCTCTCTATAATTCGAACAAAAAAAAGTCAACTGTATTTGCAAAATGTTCCAGGGAGGCCAATATAATCTTTGTTTCTTTTAGCTTGAAGATGACAAAGACGAGTATATTACGGACGGTCGATTGAGTAAGGATTACTTCTTGTATCACAAATCACATGCTCGCTCACACAACTTTGTCAACTCTCGCGAAGTCACAGGGCGGTTCTCGTTTCCGCCAGGAGAGTACGTCATCCTCCCATCAACCTTCAAAAATAATGAAGAAGGGGACTTTATCCTACGTATGTTTTCTGAGAAGGCTCATGAGTCAGGGTAAGACTTCATTGTTTTATTTATCAGTATCATCAAAGAACCCATTTCGCAAAAAAGAGTTATGAGTTTGGTGACTTCGAAACCACTTCTTCAAACTGTCTTTTAAAATGTCAATGATGCTCATCTTTATTGATTCATTAGGATATCTGATCTCCTAATTCCCTTAATTTTCGACCATCTATATTTCGGTCATTCCGTTTACGCACATTGAGGAAAAATGTTGTATTTTTTGTGTAAAATTGCTTTAATTTCTTTTCTAAGGAAATATTACACCATTTCCACGGATAAAGCATGAACATTTTGCACAATGTAATTTCGCCAAATATTTTCGCGCAGTCAGTTAATTGCGCTAAGCCTTTTGCACGAAAATTAACTGAATTAAGGTATTGTTGTCACTTTAATAATTTAGTGCTGCGTTACTAGAGTATAAGTGTATCAGTCAAAATTATTATAGAGGGTTATTTAGTAGCGATGAGTCCAATTCATCGAAATTTTAGAGAATAGATCTTGAATGAGCGTTGGGAATCACATCAACATGTTTTAGACTTTACTTTGTTTTCTTGAATAAACTGCTCGCCTGACGTCCCTCAAACTGTCAACGTCACGTTTGAATCGAATGTAATACAGTAACACTATAAAATATTTACATGTTTTGTGTTTTTCCTTCTGGTCTTCTTTCAGTCCGCAAAAACATTGTTTTCTTCGTGTTTTTATTCATACATTTCCAATGGGTTCATTAATCATTCATCGCTCTTTCACTTTTCAAAAACTCGTAAGTTGTAAGAGAAATGTGACAAGAAAAAGTTAAGCATGTGATATTTAATTACTTCAATCGTGCTTTTTGAGAGAGGTCAAATTATGTATTTGAGGAAAGTTAATTAACGATGGGTGCGCAAAACTCTAAGCCTGAGAGTGACCGTGATAAACGACGGCGGAGGAACGCGTCTGGTGATTCGTATCGTGAGTACAAAGCGAATAGAATAAGAGCACAAACAGCTCCTGAACTAGGAAACCAACCTTTGAAAGAGAACAATGACCCAAAGGGGAAGCGCAGGGCAAAAACACTGAACTCTAATCATGGAAAAATGTACGATAGGTAGACTCCTTATTCAATTTCTGTGTAGCATTCTTAAAAATTGGACCCTACGATACCAGGGGCCCCACTTTCAGGCCAAGCAAAATTACAGTGAAAATCTCTGTGATTATACTTGGTTATTTTGTCTGCTGAAATAAATACTTTTAAGTTCCTTTTGTCTATTAAGAGGTTTGTAATTTTTTTGCCCCTTCGCTTCAACTGTGTAGGTCCTATGGATGTTACTATATCAAGGTTATTCACTGTTTTTATTATTTTAGTATATTTGGTTCTGTTCTTTTCGGTTTCTTTCAAGTATCTTCAGGCATGGTTGTTAAATATGTATTTATTACGGGAGAGTAGCGCGCAGCTCATAGCTTTTCTCTCCTTTTTTCGTCGCGGACTCCTGCTACACCATTCTAAGTTTCTACATGTTTTACTTGAAGTGTAATACTAGTTTTCCCATGCGAACGAGTCGCGTGCAGGTTTTGATTTCACGCTTTTGTTTGCGATTGGATTCCTTTAGTTTGGTCAAGTAATGTCTTGTCTTAAATTTATTAACTCCAATTTCAGATCGATGGACACCAAGACTCAGATTGAGTATAAGCCAAAGAAGGTAAATGACTACATGTTTTTTTTATCTTATATTCTTGTTTCTTGACAAGTTCGTTCATATTTTCTCAGGATAGCCTCCTCCAAAATTGTCTGTGGAAGAGTGTAATTCTATTGTTGCTATACCATATAAGCCATATGAAGCCGTTCTGAGTTTACATCACAAAGCTAACACATGTTTGTGACTTAAGACAGACTTGAAAGAGTCCCCTACGCTGTGTTTCGTTTAAAGGTCACTTCGTTCTTTTCGAGAAACCCTTCTGGAATTACAACAATTGACTATTTAAACAACCGAAGGCCTTTTGAAGCGATTTAATTCGAGGCCCCTGGGTTCGATAGCTCAGTATGATGTTCTATACTTCTACTTTTTTTCTTCAACAGTTGTCAGATGGTGAAAAGACCACTTTTGATACTAAATTCAAACCGTTCTTCGACAAAGTTGCCGGTGCTGTATGTCATTATTTCTATTTTTTTTAACTTTTTTTTCCTTTTCATATTTTTAAATATTTTTTATTTTTTATTTTAATGTTTTTGTGTGGGATTTTTTCGAGATGTAGGTTTCAGGGCTTGACCCTTGACCAAAGTACTAGCTTCTCCTGCCTTAGGGATTGGTGATGTGGCTCCAAAGTGACCGAAAACACTTTTTCACAAAAGTTCCATTTTAAGTGCAGGACCACAAGTCTTTCTTGTGGCGATTTGCTTGGTTGTCGTAATATATCCAAGCTAGGATTTCTATTTTCTCCTGTAGTGATGCAGAAATCGAAAAAACGATATACTAAACGGACAAGGCCGAAACACGTGTTGAGTTCCGATTATTAGACGATTATTCGGGACACGACAGTGTAAAGAAATAACTTAAGTTCACGCTGTTCAATGACAATACGACAATACTTTTGAGAAATCTAGTTAACTTCATACAATCTAAATAAAAATTTTGTGCATATTCTGATTTGGTTCTACCAATCAGTCTACAGTACCTTTCATCCGGATTGTGTCACTGGCGCCAATTTCAGTGCATTTAAAAGTATCGGTGATTTGTTTGCTTTTAGGATGGAGAGATTGATGCATTTGAATTGCAAGCAGTCTTGAATTCAGCTTTCAAAGCAGGTATGACACATATGTCCAATTTAAGTTATTAGCATCTAAAACAAGAAAAATAGTTTAACATTTTTAGAACGCTCTTTCATGTTTGCAGGAAAAATGGGATCCTGAAAATCTATTCCTAAGAAAATGTTAGGATACATTTTATTGCATCAAAATTTCCCGTCGCGGCTTGGCGGTTCTGATCACTGCTGCAAAATATCTATTACCATCTCACCGCGAATTTTAAATGACGTGGATCATCGATTTCATGAAACTGCGTAATTTATATTCATTAAAAGATGTAAATAGCCCGAAAGAAACGATTCCCGAATTTATATTTTGTACAGCCTCGCCTCGTTTTCATGAAATTTTCCATGACAATGCGTTCCTAAGAAATATATTGATAATTTTTGTAATAGTTTAAACGTAGAAAACCTCATGAAAACGTAGTCGAGCTATGCAAAAAATGAATTTGGGAAACGTCTGTTATTATTTCATAAGATTTTTGCAACATTTTGTGCCAACTGAAATCATAACAAGAAAAAAATTTCGGTTTAACCATGATTAAACTTACCATTTCATTTTGGTCAAACCCTCAAATTTAAAAATCGTGTAATATAACATGTGTTGGACGGCCTTACTAAAATGTGGTTCACGGTTAAAAGCTGTTTTTGGATTTTATGATTTTTACGTCTTACGATTTTTAAGTTCCACGAGATATTTTTACATTTACCATTTGAAAATTGGTAGAGTTTTCTAATACAGAGTGTGTTTAGCTTGCGTTTAGGAACCATTAAAGTTTTCCGTAGTAAGGTCAGTAAAAAAGGTTTGAAAGAACGAGTCATCTAGAGAAATTTGCTTCGATTATTCAAACAAATTTAAAAGATTCTACTACAGAAAACTTTAATGTTCCTCAAACGCAAGATAAAATGTACGTACAGAGCTCACATTTTTTTTCTTCAAAAGAGGCTTTTCGACAAATTTTGCGCCCCTCCCCCCCCCCCCCCCTCTCCCCACCCAGCAGGGTAAATACCAACACCCCTCCCCACCAACCAGCGCACGTATGATGACTAAAAACGGCAATAGCGCATATTTCAATTTTTTGAAAATTGTATGGATATTAAACAATCAAACTTCACCATTTATTTAGAAATGGGCGGCAAAGATTTCAGTTTGGAGGCGTGCCGTAGCATGGTAGCTATGGTAGACCGCGATCGAAACGGAAAGTTGGATTACGAAGAGTTCAGATCAATGTGGGTCACTGTCATGCAGTACAAGTCCACTTTTGCAAACTATGACAAGGATAAAAGTGGTGATATGAGTGCTGTTGAGTTAAGAGGTATGTGCTAGGATATTTCGAGGCTGCTGACAAAAGAGGGTATCGGTATGCCGCGAACGATTTCTTTTTCGTACAAAAGAGTGAGGGAAAGCTGGCAAGGTTGCCAAAAATCTAGAAAGGAAACTGTCGTGTTAAAGCTATCTTGATATTGCTGATGGGCTAGTACACTGTTTTTGATTAATCAGTAATATTTCTCACCCGCCTGTTGCAAGAAATTTTTATAATATTTGCTTGAGAGTTGCTAGCGTAGTATAATTTGATTGAATTGATATGGGAAGCGATGATGAAAATTAGAAATCAACGTCTTAATGACAGAATGCTCTTTTTCACTAAAAAAATACTAAACTTCTTTCCACCCGTTGTTAGGTCTTGAAATCTTTAGATTAAAATATGAAAGGTCACTTAGTGTACTTTTGTGTTTGCAAATTGTAATCAAAATAATATTGTTGAAATCGGCCAATTCAGGCTTTATGAATGAACTTAAACCGATTTTTTGAACAGTCAAATTAAAGAAATATATAGTCCCTTTCATTCCATACATGTCCAAATCTGCGAAGTTTTACAGACGGTAGATGGTGGAACAGATGGACATTAGGGAGATAAGTTTTTTCACCGTCTGCCAAACGACAGCAGATGGCTATTTTGGTCAAAATTTTCCACCGACTGTCGAAACAAGATAAGTTAATCAGGCAATGACAAACCGGTAGACACGCTAATATTTACAGAGCTTGTAATTTGTCCGGACTGGTTAAAATTTTTGAGTTCACTTTGTGAAACAAGAAACATTTGTGTAAAGTTTCATGAAAATTGAGTCACGTGATCTCGAGTTAATGTAATGATGACGTCATAATAGCAAAACATCACTAAAATCACCCTCTGGACAACACTCATATTCAGCATGTCTACTTAACATATTTGTGCTCCATATTAAATTTTAATGATTAATGTACAATATGGTAACATTTAAAAAATTTTCAAAAAAGAATTTATGACATTTTTGACACTACTTGCCAATCTTTTGATCATGCCGCCGTATTGACAAAATATTTCACCAAATTTTTTTCATCAAAATTTTGCAAATAAATTTCCCAAAAAGTCACAAAATTTCAGGGAAAAATAATTAGCTTTTAAAAAGTTATTAACAAAAGTTTCCAAGGCCCCCCCCTAGGCTGAATAGGGTTAATATACATTCCATATGTAAGCTGTTAATCAAATCGCATTAGATCCTCGAAGAATAACGTCAGATTTCCTTTTCTCATGTTGCCACAAAGTACTTTATACCTTTTTTAGTTAAAAGCATAGCGTTTTAAGGCTGAGATTTGAGTCTGAATGTTTAGCAATCTCGGGATTTGAAAGGTTTTCGTAGGAACTGAATAAACCTATAAAGGAGTTTGGCCTTAGAAGCAATTTAAGCCTATAACCCTAGAGTGTTGCCCCCTTGTGTATATCAAAGATTCTTTCAAGAAGAGCATATTATTTGAGGCTGTGTATCGATGAACAATTCGTTAATCATTAATTTCGTAGGTCAAAAAGACGATTTTTTTGGAATATTTACTCGTTTTTATTAATTTTTCACCGATGTCTTTATTTTCTTCTAGATGCGCTTTCTAAACTGGGTTTCAAGCTAAGCACACCCGTCTTATCATCATTAACACTCCGATATGCCAATAAGAAGGGAAACGTCAGCATTGATGATTTTATTCAAATTTGCTGTAGGATCAAATCATCATTTGGTAAGTTACGATAGACCTTTCCGGAAATATAACAATACATTAGGCAAATTTTATCTCGTTTTTACTCAAAATTGCCACGGCTGTAGAAGCCCGGTAGGGTGCAATCACGTAGTTAAATTTTCTTTGATCGTTTTTATGGCTTGTTGTTATGACGATATGATTTGAAACGAGGCAAATTCTGTATGTAACGAATTTGCGAAAAGGAGTATTAGAATGAAATTGTATTCAAAGTAAAATGTAACAAAGGAGCATTTGAAATAGCAATTTTTCATGATGTAAGGTTTTTTTTGTGTGTATTTGGTAAAAAAGTCTTATGGAATGGAATGGATTGCTGAATAACCAAGACAGAAATTTTCACTGCTTGTTATGCAAACTTACAATTGCTCTCATCGAATCCGCGAAATTTTTTAAAATTGGAAATTTTTCATTAATACTTTACTATTGAAGATAAATTGAAGACGTAAAAGTTACATTAAACCAGTGAAAAATTGTTTAAAAGTTGTTTAATTTTTAAAAAATTTTAGAAGCGTATTTGGGCTACCAAGGCAAGTCATTCTCATTAGATGATGTAAGTATACTTTCTGTCTAATTTACTTTATCAAGTTCATATCCTCCGCTGTTTTAGTCAAGGTTCAATCTCTTAAAATTGGTAAATTTCAATACACTCCTTCTCTCCTTGTTTTGGAACCTAAGAATAACGCCCTTGCTTGTTTTTGACCTGACCTCATCCCTCGCTATTTGAATAAACAAAACTTAAATGTAGGGGACACCTTGGCAACACTACCAATCCGGGTTGGGCCAACCTGTATATATAAGGATTACACGTGTTTATAAGCTTATGAAAGCTGAAAGATGGGTAACAATTATGAAGCATATGTTCTCTTGATACAGTATATCTGAGTTTTATCACATAGAGAAAGGTCCTATTTCGCATTATTCGAGTTTTCTATAGAAACGCTTGTTAGAAGTGTTTGATTAAGTAGGCAAAGTATTGTCTCGATTTGTTGTTCTTCCAAACACTTGTAACAAGCAATAGAACCTTTCTCATACTCTTATTGAAAATTTCTTCTAAAATTTGAAGAATAAAAAAATTCAGATTTCTTCTAAAATCCCAGTTGTTGGGTGGTCTAAATATCAAAGTAAATTTAATTTTCTGCAATATCCAGTGAAAAAAAACTACTTGTTATGACACCTTACATCCCAAAATGCTTATAAAAACGTCTTCGTGCTTCGATGATCACAACATTTATCTATTTGTGCCCAATAGAGCAAAGATGTATTCAACCCTTTCAGTTTCAATGAGCATTCATGCAGACATGGCTGAAAAGGTTTTAACGCTCCTGGCTTTCTGGGTGGAGACTCAGCGGTTCCGCGACCCATGCACCAGGGAAAGGTCCCGGTCATTAGAAAATATACCAATAATGTTCCAAGATTTTCAAAATCAATTTCAATTGAAATTATTTTAAATTTGGTAATTTTGTTAATTTACTTAACAACGTTTCTGTTTATTTTCAGTACATCATGTCAGCTGTTTACACTTAATCAAAATTTAACGATGCCAACCCAAATTCCGCCATCCAACTACACTGGGCCGGACACAGGCTAATGATTTGATAACAAGTGTAGTGTTTACATATTACAAAAACACATTATTGTGTCCAGTTAGTCATCGATTGGGTGAAAATCTTGAACTATATTTTGAGCATATATACAATTTCTTTTATTTTACAATTATGTAGAAGTGTATTTATATATTTTTCATGTTTTTTCTTTTTTTTTACATCACATGTTTGATTTTGAATTTAATTGTGATTTTTTTTTGAATTAAATGTTGTTTTTTTTTATAATTTGATTTGGCGATTTTATTTTACTAATATTTTACTTATAATTTTTTGTACTTAATGGATACGCAAAGCATTGTGTTTAGCGGAGTATCAGTTGTCTTCCGGTGAATGTGTCATTAATTTTTATCATAATGTAATAGAACAATTTTTCTTTGGGTTAAGCAAAATAAATGACCAAAGATTCTTTTGAAACAATTACCTCTTTTATTAGCCCTTCAAGTAGTCTGAGCGTATTCAGCTCGTAAAATGGCTAAACCGGGAATAAATTTGGGCATTTTATATTGGTTGGTGCCGTTGGATTGGAAATCTTATGTAGAATGACGTACTAAAAGCCTCAAACTTAGGTCCTTGGGTAAAATAAATCTGGGACGTGCCGAAATGTCAAAAACCGCTATTTTTTCTAATATCACTCGTCACGGACTTGACGATTGAGCCGTAGCCACGAATTAATTTGGTTTAAAACGAGACAGGACATGCTCCCAGTGGGTAAAATCGTGAAAAAGCTCTCTCCGCATAGGGTTTTTCCTAATTTGTGCCGCTGGGCTGAAATCAAGATGTATTGCAGACTATAAAAATTAGAGCTACCTCTGCATTGTTTTATTACATCACTTTGCTGAGGAAATGAAAATATTGCAAAACTGACGTAAAGTAAAAGGAGATTATCCCTATCATGCTGTTGTGAGATTTGAAATGATTATTGCAACAATCCATCTTCTATGTTAAACTGCGATCCTACTCTGACAAATATAGGTTTTTCATAAAGCCAATTACATAATGTTGCAAAATTCTTTCTCTTGGCATCAGCTTACTAACCGAACCTCGTCCCCAGGACCATCCCCTTGCTTTTCGATATGCTGACAGGCCCTGGGGACGAGGTTGCTTACTAACCTTGTCTTGCTGGTACTCAAAATGCAAAGCAAAAAGTTGAACGGCTCGATAGTGTTTGCCGCAAAATTTCATCTTGTAAAAATGGATTATATGTGTTCATTCAAGCCTGTACCAGACCTCTTCTGAAAGGACCTGTTCCAGGCACCGTACAAGAAAAAAATGTTTTCCCCTCCCAACCTCCGTATTGGCGGTTCTGGTAAACAGGCTATACCATTCCAACCATACGTAAATGAAACAAACGATATTGCTTTGGCTTACATATTCAAAAATTCGTTAGAATGTTGGAATATATACAAAGAATAGTCTTTGTCAACTTGTTAGATATTACTGAAGGAATAGACAGACTTTCATATGGTGATGAGCGCTATTCTGAGAAGGATTTTCGCATTTTGCTAGGTTACAAGCGCTGAACTTGTCACTTGTACTAGCCTCAAAGCATATACAATTTCGGCTGAGCTTCCACAACTTACAATTATACAGTGTTAATTAATTATACTGACAGCAAGTAAATAAAAAAATGTTTTTTTAATGACACGAACTTTGGATAAATGGAACAAAATTTCTGTCCTAATGTCAGTTCACAGAAAGTTTGATCTAAGTTTCACTATTCTTTCAAGAGTTATCTTTGACAGAAGGTCCAACCAACTGTAGCATTTGAGTGACAAGGTGCAGCTAAAACCAGTTTAAACATTTTTGATTGCAAGCGCCTTAGGAAAAGCTCAAACTGCGCCCCTATAAATGAATAAATGTTTTTTTTTTTTTTTTTTTTCTCTAATAAAAAAGG
>JAUBWS010014559.1:0-20483 GCA_032270445.1 Darlingtonia californica | reverse complement strand
CACAATCTTTCAAACTTTAATTTTGTTGCAGTTTTTATGACATTGAAACTACTACCATTTACATGAAAAAACATTGCGAGATAGATTTGAGGCACATATTTGTTTTTTTTTATACAAAATAGCATGGATTATGAAAGCTTTTTTATGAAAGTCTATTGTTAGATGTTCATGATACTATTTATAGTTTAAATGAGTATAAGTGACTATTTTATCAAAAGTGAATAAATTTTCCCCAAATAAATCTTAACCCGGTGAAAAGTTCACCCAATTTTTTTCCCCCATAAGGTAGAATAACTGTTTTTCTTCTTTCCAAGTGCCGTTCGCTTTCGTACATAACTCACGCTGCGTGTTCTAGTTAACCCTGGCCTTCCTTTAACAGTATTAATATATTAAACAGATCTATATTGAGATCCACTTCTCGCTTGTTGATATAAAGTAAAAGCAAATAGAGAAGAATGGGATTTCCTGGGTAGCTTCTCGACTTAATACACGTACTATTTGGACACGGAATACATAGAAGTTAACATGGACATTTAAATTACGTGTTATGTCTGCTAATTTGGCAAGAAGTTGACCTTTTCATGAAGAGATGTCATTGCGAAAGTACCATTACTAAGTTTTAATTTTAATGACGTGACGTCTCTGTTGAAATAGCTAGCCAACGTAAACAAATATACATGCGTGACAGGGCTAGTCTGAAAAACTGCGGTTTTGTCGCATAGTCATGAATTTCACTTCCTAATTATTTATAAGCATTTTGTCTGATCTTGACAATGGTAAGTGACAGTACCGTATAAAAAGGGGGAGGTGTTTCTTGAAAAGGGGTGTGCTACTTTTGTTTTTAGATATATGGTTTTTAAACGACTTGAGGTTTACTTTTTGTTGGAATGCAGAAAGCAGAATATGGGACGTGCTATAAAATAAATCTTGAGGGTGTTGAGATGTTTGTGTCCGATAGCACCTAAACTATTTTAAAGTCTTATCGTTGTTTTGACGTTGACTTAACTCTTGGCCGTATAAATGGTATGCAGGGACTTTAAGAATTTGCCTTGAACTGAACTAAACTGGAAAGATTTAATCTAGCGCTTGATAGCCAAATAGATACCGTCAAATAGATACCCCCCCCCCCCCCCCAAAAAAAAAAGGAAGTAGAAAACATAGAAAACAAGAAGAAAATGGAAACGAATAAGGAAGCTCGCCCTAGCCCCCCCCCCTAAAAAAACACCCCTATGTCGCCTGTGCTGAAAGAAACAGAGTTACTAGAAAAACCAAGTTTTTTTTCGAATTCCCGGTTTTTCTTTTCGAGTGGCCATGAAAGAAATAAGTGTTCATAAAGAAGTGATTTGATAAGCCAATGGATAAATATGTAAGTAGTCAGATGATAGTTGAGGGCGATCGAAAAACTTTCTATTTTCTGTAAAAGCTATAGTGAGGGCGCGTAGATTCTTTTATCTGCATACTTCACTAAACCCTTGATTCAAACAATGCCTTACAATGTCGGGGGCATCAAGTACCACATCAACCCTTCAAGCTTCTGGGGCTGAGAGACTAGGTAATAATTTTTAATGAAATTCATCAAGTTACTTGTCGTATTTTGTCTAGATTTTGTCATCATACTATGACATATGAAGTATAAATTATAATGTTGCTTAGGCTTCATTTTTGTTTAAAGGAATTGATTGACGTTTAACAAATATTTGGGCTAAAATAGGGAAATTGTTAAGGAACATTGAGAATACCTCATACAAAGTGTGTTTGTTAAAAAAAAGAAGCGTATACACGCAAACAGGTGGCTGAATCAAAAGTGTAATTTTCTGAAGGGCGTGTGGCCTGAGAATTTGGGCATGGGACTCTTTAAACTCTAAATTATTGGTCTGTTTGGTTGGTTCATAACCTTACAAGGAGAAATATAGTCAGTATCAGACTTTCTGTAGGCGAAGGGAAAATCACTTGAAAAAAACTTTGTGCACTTGTCCAATAAACCCCAAAAAATCCCAAAAAATCCCATAAATCCTAAAAACGTCTTAAGAAAATCTCATAAATCTGACACATATCTTTTCCCAAATAAATCTTTGCATCCCAAAAGAAATCCCAAAATATCTTTAAATCCTTATAAATCCCTTAAATCTCAAAAAAAATCCCATTAATCCAAGAAAAATATCTTATAAATGATATCTCGTATATAATCATTAAATAATGATAATGAAATGAATAAAATATCAATTAAATTTAATTGAAATTGCTGACATTAGCAGAAAAAAGCGGCATTTTACCACGCGCATATCTCACTAGACTAGTTAACTAATCGTTGATGGCTAGAATGTATACGCTAAAGTAGTTCCGGGTGAATTGGTAATCCTTACCAGTAAGGCTAGCCAAGAAAACGAGTTTTTTCATTTTTTTATATTTCTTCTTCTTTTTTAATTTTTTTGAAAAGAAACCCAAGCCCTAACCCGTCCCAAAATCGATAAAATAAAAGAATAGATAACATTTGTTCTGACGGGGAATCGAACCTACCGCAACATTTTACCCCGTGTTTCAGAGCCGTAGTCTCTACTATTAGGCCATCACCGCTGCACAACCCTCGTAAATTTCTTTTCTTTATAACAATTTACAAAACTACAAAATTCACTATATATACGTCGATTCCGGACGATATGAGGACGCCGGAATATCATACGGAACTGGCCTTAGCGTATACATTCTAGCCAGAACCTAACTAATAGTTATTTTTTCCGATCTGTCCGTAAATGGTATATTCCGCTATTTACGGCGTACGCATCGCTTCATATCGGGATTAACCGTTGTGGAGGAAAAAATGAACGTAACCTCAAAAACTGCTTGAGTGCCTAATTGCCAATTTCAATAGTTACAGTACGATAAGTGTATTTAGTTTCGCGCGTATTAAAATTCACGATGTCGTATTTCTGGCTTATTTCGTGTGTACCTAATTTCACGAATTTTCAGTGTTTTAGAAAAGGGAGAATATGAAATAATCGAGACAAAATAGTTGTGATTGTATTGATTGTATCGTTATCGACTAAAAATAGAGAAGAAAAAAGATACTAAAAACGATATTCGTTGTTTTCTTAGAGTTTGCTAAATGTTATTTGAGTTATTAGGGTCTAAAAGGCATAAGAAAAAAACTTTCCGAATTTTGCGATTTCATCTTGTGACATATTTCGTGTATACTTATTTTCGCGACTCGAAACTCTCGAAATAATTCAACAGTACGTAATTTCGGAATTTTCGAAATTTAATACTCGCGACTTTAAATACGTTTAAAGTATACAGTTTTGCGACAATTTATTTTTTTCCGATAGCGTTTCAGTAATTATCGCAATTTCAAAAGTAGGTAATCATGATCAGATGATACTTTCGCCTCTTACAAAGGGTCCCCGTAGAAAATTCTCGAAAAAACTTAGGGCAGACAAAATATCTAGACAAATTTGACTTTATTCAAGTTTTAATACATCCAAGAAAGGGTGGGGGGAATTTGATCCCGAAACATTTGCTTTTAACCCCAGACTAAGACAAATGTATCATCTTGACATCGCGTAAAATCCGTAAAAGCACTTTTAAAAAGACCGCCAGATAAGTGAAATCTATAAACCTTCGAAATTTTGCCACGGATTCGTACCTTTTTTATTTGAGACAAGACGGAATTTATATACTATTGGCACAAATAATTAGGTACGAATTTTATTTAGCGCTAACCTATCTTTGTCTATCTTTAACAAAATTTAGCCATTTCAGACAAAATAGTAGATTTTAGCACAAATTTGGTGATTTTTGGAAAAACTGCAAAACAACGAGATTTTCTCTCCGTCTAAATTTCTTCTGGTAAAGTAATTACTGACCAAATTTTGTTACATTATCTGCGCACAATTCATTTTTCAGTTTATAGTTAACAGAATTATGAACAAAAATACACACACCTCCCCCATTTTTACCAATATATATTACTACTACTGCTACTACTACATAAGCGCCGACCAGACAAAATTTGAAAATTTCTTTTGATTAATTCGGCTAAATAAGGGTTATTTAATACTAGTACAGAATATCCATTTAACAGTTTTTTCTATAAAAAACAGTCTTGAACAAAATTTGTAACCTCTTTCTGCGCTTATTTTGACCCCCGTATTTAAGCCTCGAATGTCGGGCAATTTGTTCTTCGGGCAAGAAAGACGAAATTTTGAGTTTTGGAACGTTGAAGTGAAATTTAGCGGATAAAAGCTTTGTCACTTCGAAGGAAAAGATTTTCGCAAAAAACAAAAAAGCAGCAAAAATAATGAAATAACTCGAATTTATCTCGCCCCGACCAATTTTTCTTGCTAGTGTATTTTCAAAAACTTTTCCCTCAATATTTGAGCCCCATAGGCGCCTCTGGCTTAAGTTACGCCACACGACCGTGGAGATAGAAACAATCGTCTTGGAATTGATTACGCAAGGCAACAGTCTACAATATTCCACTGACTAACTATGCTATAGTCTAAGTTAAAAATAACTCGCATAAGTTGAGCTCGAAAAGGAGTAGCCAGACCACTTAAACCGGTACTGAAAATTTGATTTCCCGCGCTACTTACGTGTTCTACATATGTAGAGTCGTGTACAAGCTAGGAACGGGGGAAAACGTTCACAGTTTTTTTTGTATCTGTAAAATTCCCGTTCCCGCGCGATAGACTCATTCCTGCCCGCGCGGACGGACTATAGAATTAGTCTACTGACACTCTTGCTTTTCTTGCTATGAAACTGTGGTTGGTGCTAAGTAACATCATTTTTGTCAATATGGAATATTTTTCTGATAGATCAAGTTATGGCTACAACTATACACCCACAATTACCATATGAAACTAATTATCACTAATTACATTATAAATTTCCTGGTTATTCAATTATGCGAAACTAGTTTTTTTGACACAATATTAAGTTTTGCCAAATAAGGCAATACAAAAGCTTTTTCGACATCGGGTTTTAGCTGCTTTTTGTCTGCGTAACGAGAAACGGATCTATTTCCGCGAACACGAGCGGTAAAACCTATAGCGCACAATAAAACAGGATAAAGTGCAGGGAAGTGCTCTCCTCCATCGTTGATATCCACATATTTACGAGCCAAAGAGTTGCTGAAGGCTTAGCCTCAGATATTGACAAGATCTAAGCAACTCAAGCCCGTGTTGTGGGCATAGTTTGCGAACATCGGACGGCACCTTAAGGGAAACAATTATGCGCGGAAAGAAATCGAAAAATCGTTCTTCCGCAAATATTTATTCCGCAAATTTGAATAAACGTATCCATTCGCTTCTTCGTAATCGGAATTTTTTGTAGTGCCTGACATAACTCTAGAATTCGCTTCAACTGGGATAATTAAAACTTTATATCTGCAAGAATAAATTCCGCAAATTTCAACGAAAGATAGTCAGCCGCCAAAATTTCTTCTGCAAATTAAGCCATTTGTGGAGTCATTTTTATTCACAAAAAAATATTTCGCGAAAATTTCTTCTGTACGTTATTTTTTCCTTAAGGTAACCCTAGGCTGTTATTATGGCACACGCAGCTCAAAATCCTACCCCCTCCAAACCTCCCCTTCCACAAAATTTCCAGGATTTACCCAAACCTCCATAAACCGAGGATTACATAAAACATTTGTTCCTCCCGTATCTACAGTTGATTTTGAGATGAGACTTTATTCGTGATATTCGTCAGAAGTTGAGTCTATCATATTTTGTTTGGAAATAAGGGAATAGATTAATTATTCAAATATGTTAGCTGTTTTATGGATCATTATCGACTCTTTTAATTAATATGTTCTCATACTACCATACTGAGTGCCAAAATATGATGTGCCTAACTTGTGACGAATATCATGAATTTTGAGTCAGATAACTGGACAAATTCATTTGGAAAATTTACAGGTGCTGAGATATCGGGAACATATCTTTGGACACCTTGGCATACATCATGACGTTGACATGAAATACCTTAAGGGTACAAATTTTCGCGGATTTATGTACCCGCGAAATATTCTAGGAAATGCCATTCGTTATATGTTTCCTTGATCCCAAACTTTGACCAAAGATTCCTATCAATCAAATGTTGAGTTATGAAAAGAATTTAAAAAAATGACTAGTCAGCATTTTTGATAATATTGCTGATTTTTGCTAGCGTCATCACTTTTCGGGTAAAATTCTGAGCACGAAATTTGATGCTTACGTTTAGTTTTGGTGAAAATTTGACATTCTAGTTGTTTATATTTGAATTTTTTTTTATTACTTGTCTGAAAATCATAGAACATTAAAAATTCACAAAAGAAAAAAACTCGTACGCCTTCAGTACTTAACCACCTGTAGGGATGTAACTTCAGAATTTTTCCGATTTGTGACGCCCTAGGCTTGAAAACGATACCCTTTGGTTCGACTGTTTTTTTGTAGACGAGTTTTGGGAAGTCCTTTTCCATTGGCCAACATTAAAATTTTTCTCCAAACTTGTTACAACTAATAAGGCTGAAACTCAAAATTTTGTTTTCTGCAGTACTCATGACATTGAAACTACCATTTACATAAAAAAAAAAAAAGATAAAAGGTTTCAGATTTTCAATTTTACAGATATAATCTACATATGGCAAATTTTGCCGACGTGACCAACGAAATATCATAAACTATTGTTTGAAAGAAAACCCCATGCTGATTTGTACATAACTGTTTCACTCATATTTCAAAATACACAAAATTTATACCGAACGAACAAACGATCAACTAAATATAGCTTGATGTATTAAACACTCTGGCTGAGAATCACACGTGTAGAAAATAGCATTTTTCTGGGGTTTCCAAAGTTCACCTAAAGAACTGAAAGTTTGTGGTATCAGCATAACTCAGCACTTGACACGTCAAGACAAAAATAAAAGCTACACTATGCAAAACAAAAGAATTTATTTATTTCTTCAGATTTGGGTCATATATTTTCAGGATTTTCCAACATAAAATTTTATTTTCAATCATAAATACACACGGTGAACGGAACAATATAAAACATTTCGTTTGAAAAAAAACTATCTATTGCATATAAACATTTTGATCGACGGAATTAACATCAGAGGGTGCGAACGTAAAACATCATATTATTTTATAAACTTGTTTGGACATACGAAAAGCCAAGTATTAATAACACTTTTGACTTCAAAATTCACATCAACACTCTAAAGTAAACACCTGTTTTTGCAGTAAAATATGCTTAAAGAAAGACCGTTGATCTGTTTTAGAGAAAGTACAGTAAGTAAGTAAATTTACACATTGTGAAAAGATCTGCGATTAAAAGAATAGGTATGCTTGCTTAATTGTAAAGACTACTCGCTGTGTGCGAGAGATACAGACCAACATGTATATGCAAATTGTACAAGGAAAAATCACAAGCCTAAAGGCAGTAGCTGGAAAATACTAAGTAAAATCGAAAAGAGAAAAAATAATAAATTAGAGTTCTTAAAAGAAACAAAAAAATTAATTCTTTAAGAGTTTGAAACAAGAATCAATTTTCATCTTTACAATTACAAAATAAAGCTTATAAACAATAAAAAAAGGAAAACAACAAAAAAATTGACAAAACTTTTAAGTTAATTTCTGTACAGAATAAAAATGTTCTCTCAATTCTTAATTTAACATACTTGATTCTTATTTCTTCTTAACAAATATTCACAATTTTCTTATGATAACTGCCTTAAAAAATTGACACAGTTCATATTCCATATAAAGGAATCACAAAAATGTATAAAGTACACTTCAGAGTTCAATCCAAAGCATACTGGACGAATGAATACTGAGAAACAGAAGTGCTGCGAACATTGACTTGCCTCAATGCAAACCTGTTGTTTTCTATACAAATTGAAATTGTTGAGTTGTCAATGTTGATAACGCAGCACGATTGCTAACTTCCCATTTTCTAATATTCTTAAATAAAAGATATTAACATACTGAGAAATAAAAATGTCCCAACAATTCTCAAAAAAAAGGAAAATTCATAAAATTTTATAAACTCTTCTTAAGACTGCTCTGATTGCGTACAAAAAAGATAAGTTTCTATAATACAAAATTTACATTATGATTTCGTTTTGTCCACCCTTGGTGACTTTTGATGGGCAATTCGTCAAATTCTTAATAACTAAGATATAAAAATTAGTCCAAAAACAGTGGCTTTTATCAGATAATTGAATTACAAGGCTATACAGAATCCCTAGCAAAGGAAATTAGTTCCTTCAACCACCTGTATTTATTTAATTCATTCAGTATTCAATACATTTTCAAATGATAAAACATTTATAAGAAGCCATTCTGCCATTTTCATAATGTGCCTACTGTTAAAATCGCCCATCAGGAGATATATGCTCACCATTTCAAACCTTTACACTAACTGTTTTCCTATTGGCAAGAAAAAACACTTGTACAAAACAGAGCTGTAAATTATTTGAAATCTGGACAAAAATTGAATGTGATAAATTTATAAGTTAAGCGATTAATAAATAATATGATCAACTATGCAAATAAAATTAAAGAAAAAAATTCCAGCAACTATCAAGACAAAAAAAAAACGTGTACCAAACACAGGAATAAACCATATCTGCATATCATTCAATATTTACAAAAAAAACATGTTAGGTTTGACGAATGCCTACTCAAAAATACATAGCTAATAACAACAAGGACAACCTGGCCCCTGCTGTCCACATAGTGCTTTTGAGCAACATTGCAAAAACCTGTATATAAATAGATTTGCTTCTGTAACTACTAACTTCTCTACCTATACAATTTTCCTTTAAACAACTGTATCAAAAATATATTTTTAATTCACTATAATACACTATTTAAACTTCCTATACTCGAGGACGTCGAGAGACTGTCATCAATACTTTCATAACCAGTCTCGTCATCATTTTCAACATCGATTTCCTCGTCACATATCGAAGAACCAGTGGATGAAATTGATGATTCAGATTTATATATAATAGTATTAGGGTCTACATTGTTCAGAAGACCTGCAAGTCTTTTTCGAAGTTTTTGTTGTTCTAAACATAGTTGTCGTTTAAGGGATTGTGCATCTCGGTCATGGTTTTCTAGAACCTAAAATTTAATTAAAAATTCATTTTATTCTGGAGAAGGTCTTATTAGCCAAAGAAAAAAGCTGACTTTGGAATAATCACAACAGAGTTCTCGTTGTCACATTTTTTCAAGAAATATCTCTGAGCAACTTTATTACCCACGTGTCAAAACAACAGAACAAAAGAGACACTACCCAGGGGTTTCCTCTGAGGTGCTTTTATAAGATAATTTTTTTACAACAATGGGAATTTGTTCGAGCGAGTCTTCGATATGATTGGTTCAAAATATAAACAAAACTTTTGGATTGACTCTGATGATAAAAAAAATATGTGTAGAGATATAAACTTGTCCTGGTAAAACACCTGGCGAAAGTCCCACTGCAAAATCAAGCCTACTTTAATAACTGTGTTAAGGAAACTTACAAATAGAAATTATAGCTTTAAGTTATATGAAGTACTTAGCGTAGTTACCTTGATGTACTGTTTTGCACTTTGTAGTAGACTGAGCGTTGTAACTTTCGAACTATCAGCTGAAGTGGGGACAAGATCTCTCAAAGACACTAAACAATCTCTCAAGTGAGCCCTCCTGAAAAAAGAGAAGAGAAAATTAAGGTTGGTTAACGATGTAACAATGTAACTCATCAGTGTCCAAATTATGATTTCCTAGAAAAGAGACTCCCAACTAACAAAGTGAAATGAAAGACTTACCTATTTTTTTCGAGTTGATTGTGAGTTGCCCTGAAGAAAAATGAAAATAATATTAATATATTTACTTAAGACAAAACAAAGCACATCACCTCAGTGTAAAGCATGGTCGAACTGATATAAACAAACATTCCTTACTGTATGTACTATCAAACAAGGTAAAATAGTTGAGGTAAAATTACATGTTATTACCTGTATGACTGTGATCTTTTAGCGTATTTTCTGTTATTTTCCTTCCTAATTCCAAGTGGGTAGAACTTCAAACGGTTGTCTGTAGAGGAAAAAATATACAGCTATCAATACTGATCACACCCTCCTAAGAATTTTGTGTTTTACTAAAATCCAAAGATTCAAATAGTTCAAATCACCAACACGAACCTTTGGTTTCCCTTTGTTCAACAATCTTTGCAGCTTCCAATAAACATTCCAAACTCATTTTACTTCTAATACTAAAAATGAATGTTTTATTATTATATCTCTTCCAATGTTTCTCTCCTCACGTTGTCTCAATCGTTCTCTGAAAAAATTTTCGGTTACTTCTGTAACTCAAAACAAAAGTCACGTGAACCTGTCGTCATCAAAAATACTAATCGCTGATTGGTCGAAATAACAGAAGGCGAAATATGAGCCAATCAAAACATTTTTCTCTGAAAACTAGTTTTGCTCACATGGGCGCCAGAGTTTTAACACGTGGGCACCAATCGAAAATGCTGCGTTCTTCCTAAACTTTTTCCTTTTTCTCCGTTATTCTAAAAAGTTTTAAAAATCTAGAATTTATATTCACTGGCAAAATATACTAATATGTTTTCAAAGTATCAAGGGTTTTCCAATACGCACCAGCATTTGTAGTACAAAGTTCGTTTGACTGTAAATTTGTTCGGCATTCGGTATGAAAATATCTAAATAACAAATCTGTTTAGAACTTTGAGATTCGATTGTCGTGATCAATACAATGTCATCATTTAAAAAAATGACGCAACTGAATGTTTTTTTGCATAATAAGATCAGCAAAATGTTTAGATTCGGAAGATTTTTTGGATATGTTATATATTTTAGTGAATCTTCGGCCACGCGAATACAAATATTTCGGGAATCATTCTGAGTTTTCTCTATCCACATATGTTTAGCATACTCGAAGATGTTTTTAATAATGGTTTTTGTTCATTTATTAAAGTAGCATCCATTCAAAAACAATTCAGGAAAACACAGCGAACTAGCCGAGTTCTGATTAAGCTGTGGTAAATACAAATGAATTGAAGAATGAAAGATTTTCTGCGTATTCACGTGGTTAACCATGCGAGCCGGTTTTTGCTTAATTCATTTTGCGCATGCATAACTTTTTCTTTCACGAGCATTCGTGAATTTTTTAGTTTAAGTTGTTGATCAACCCTCATAGCTTTGGAATCCATGTTGTTTTCATATATAAATATTAGAATAATTTACTTCTTCCTCACACATCTTCTTTGCTATTTTACATAAAAAACATAAATAAAACGAAAGTCGAACAAGAGCGACGGGTTCCTGTCTACCGATAAAAGGAATTTAAAAAGTCAAATTTTAAAGTCTTAGAAAAAAAATATTGGAGTGCCTGTTGGGGCAAAACCCAACTTTTTTTCTCTCTTTTCATTGATGGTCAATTATTTTGGTATGACGTCACTTTTGGGTTGACCACTAAACTTCCGGAATTATAAATTGTAATGTCCATTTCTCTATATTGATAAAATGGTAAAGATATATTTATGTTGGGGAGAGACACAGCTCTACTCGTATATTTATAAAAGCATACGACTAAAATGCGCGGGGGCAATTTGTATGATATCTCTCTCCTATGAATAAATAATGAGGTTTAAACCAAAACGTTTGTCAAAAGTGAGGTCGTTGCGCAACGTGTAACAACTTCTGTGTTTGAATATTGAATACCATTGATTTTCGACAATTTCATACGGCGATATTGTAGCTTTTTCCACTCCTTATATTATCGGCTGAATTTCAGTGTTGCTAAGAAAGCGCAGCAAAGCTAAGCAAGAGTTTCAAATACTGTATGAAATAACTTCCCGTCTAATAAAGAATAAATAAGACATCAAATATCAAATATCAGTAAGAATTTTGTTTCGGTGAAATTATCTAAGGAAAAAGAAGGAGAAAAAAGAGTAAAAAAGCAATACAATGAAAATCACTACGACAGCAAAATTATAAGCGTAAGAAAGAGTTGCGACTTTATGAAAGTACTTTAACGAGTCAAACATTTTTTTTTGATTATATAAAGACAATAGAAACCTTATTATGAGTAACATTCAAACCGCCCCCATGATTCTTGTAACAAGAGTACGTCACTCAACTCAGACATTTATACAAATAAGGGATATTGTAATTTTATTTAATAACATTATTACGTGATACTTTGTAAAATCTGGTCTTGTCGATTTTCTAATCGTTTCCTCGAGAGGAATTGGCATAAAAACGAAAACAAAAAATCATAAAATCAAATCTTCGACAATTTTTTTTAGTTTAAGTTACAACAGATTATTTTAAAAACAATGAAGAAGGTGAAATATTTGAAAATTACATGTTTTCATTAGCGTATAAATTTTTAAGATAACATATTATTGTACTTATTATTTTACCACATATATTTTCGTAGTCATGGAAACATTTCAGTAAATAAATCACACCAATAAGGAATCCCCCCTGAGAGCGTTATTACAGATAAAAATTACATCCCACTTTAATTATTTTGTTTCGTTGAAAGCTATTTCGAAAGTCTTATTCTCTGTGGCCCCTGTTTCAAATGCAAAAGCAAATATATGGTTTTCCAAATTGATAGATAAATATAAGTATGTGAGGAAAGAGAAAGCAGATAATATTCTTAAAAAAGTTTTGTGAGAGGAGAACCCAACAATTATGTATATAACTGTGTACAAATTTTATATCACGCAATCACAAGATTTTTAAAAACAATGGTCCTGATTAAATGAAATTAACAAAGTACACGGGAAAATCAATAGAACGGAAACGACGAACACGATTTGAACAAAAGCCAAAACAAATAAATAATCGCTTTAATGATCTTTATAAACATTTGAAAAGATCACAACTCATCACAATCGAACAAAAATAACATGTGCTGGTTTGCTCTCACACAAAAGGGATTCTAGATTAAAACGGTATCCTCGGCTAAAAAAACAACAGATTTTTATTCGGGGGGACATACTGTCTTGTTTTGTTGGCGACCATAGTGTTTTTTATGTCGGCAATTACACACTTCTCGCTTTAATAGAGACATGTGTAGAGAACAAGGTCTCTGTTGTGACTCTGAGTTTTCAGAACGTTCAACAAACGTCTTTGTTACTAGGGGCGACACTATTTTATTGACCCAAAGGCTCCGATCTTTTAATTTCACATCTCTTGTCTTACTATCCACTTATCACCGTTGAAGATTCTTCCCTTCTCGTATAGACCCACGTGGAATCGCTTGCGCGTGGTCACATGGCCTGCAAAAGCCGTTATCGCAACACATTCTGATCTTGTGATAAATAATTCAAGATAAAATAGTTTATTGTTGCAAAATTAATCATAACTGCAATATTGCACAGCTTTTGCCGAAGAAATGAATTTTTAAAATATTTTTTCTCTCATCATGCGACGAGATCTCGAATTGTTTTATATGTTTTAGAATGCCAAAAAAGTTCAGTGCTAATAAACTAGTCATTTTCATGTGCGTATCCATGACGAGATCTCGAATTGTTTTATATGTTTTAGAATGCCAAAAAAGTTCAGTGCTAATAAACTAGTCATTTTCATGTGCGTATCCATGATTAGAAAATACGCGATCCGTGTTCCAACGTAAGTAAACGACCAATAGTGTCAAGGCAACCAATGACGAAATAAATAAAAAATGTCAATTTGATCACTTGGATAAGTGATTTCATTGTGATGTTATATAACAAACTATAATTTCATGCACACTTACAGGAAAAATGGAATATGAAAAGGGCCTTACATGACTACTAGAAATTTAATGCATGCTCTGTGTATGTGTGGGAAATTCGAAAACACTTGATAGTCCTTTTAGTACGCAGGTTTCGTCTTGTCTATGCATGTAATGCAACCAATTAGATCATCTAGAAATCCTCCCACGTACCAATACAATGTTACAATGTTTTATTTGACAATTATAATGTAAACAAAACCCACAAATAAAACATTTGAACCAACATGAAAATCCTTGCATTCATAAAAAAACCCTTCTTATCTCGACTCTTCATCATTGGAATCAAAATTCTACGGGACGACATTGGAATTATTTCTTGATTATCTGAGGCAAACCCAAGCCATGAAAATGTACCCGATCCCAAAATTATATCTGAGTCCAGTCAAACTCCAAAATATCTCCAAGCCTAAAAGCCTGAAGTATATCCATCCCAGTAGGCAAAATCGTCTCGGTCAGTATATTCAAATTTAGGCCCCAAATAAACCGAATACCTAAAATCATGTCTACGCCCAAATTCAAAGTCCAAAATATATACAAGCCCAAAAAAACATGTCCAAGCCCCAAAATATATCCAACCCCAAACGTACGAAGCGTATCTAAACCAAAAATATATACTAAGCCAAAATAAAGCCAATGTCCCAAATATACCCAAGTACTTTTTCTCCCCTGCATGCACAAACTATAAGAGCATCCCTGGCTTATAGTGCCACTATAAACTTTCTCCACATGATGTCAGGTGGCCACTAAAATATTTATTTTTTTCCCAATTTTGCAGGTAAAAGCAAGTAAAAGTAAGAAAGCACTTTGGCTGATGGCCTAAATCAGATTTATTAGACAATGTAGGCAGTAGTTTTTAAAGAACAGAAACATCTTTTCGTTGTCAATGGCGTTATTAAGGAAAATATTGTTGCTTGTTGTCATTTTCTCCAGGTATTACCATGCAAAAACATATGGAAAAATTTCATTTTTGCAGATCCCAAGTGTTGAAAAAGCTTCAGGCATTTCAAAGGTTTTCAGATTTTCCAGATTGGTGACCACCCTGGATGTGCACATAGATCAAGGTATTATTTATTACATTAGGACAATAAAATCGGGTAGTACTACCAAGCGCTTTCAAAACTTGATCACCGTTATCACAGCGTGAAATATGTCCGCATACGGTACGTAATATAGGGGACCGCATTTGGTAGATTGTGCTTCCATTTGCATGATACAGAGGAAAAACTCGTACATCAAAGTTTAAAGTAAATAATTAAAAAGTTTGCCGAAATGCCAGGATTAAATAATGATGATAGCACGAGAATCAAATTACAATTCACAAAGCAAGTGGAGATTAAAGGAGTTTTGGCATTCCCTTTCATCACAGATTATCCGACAAAAATTTGCGTTCGTGCGAAGTGATAAGAGATTGGTTGAGAATTATTGACCTTTTCAAGAAAGCCAAGCCGTACTTCACAGAAATGAGCGCCAATTGTCTTGAAATGTGATCAAGAAATCTGGAAATTTGATCAAATAGCGATGCTTCCAAAAATTGCATTCCTTTATAAAATGTATAATGTATTATTATCATTATTATACCAACATCAAAGCACCTACAGAGACCAACCGCATTATCGAATCTGAACAGAAAATATATAGGGATTTTGTTTCGCCATTCAAATTCTGATTTCTCCAATTTTTTTGATGATCTTTGAGAAAAGAAAATGATGAGATAGGAGTAAATTGCAGTACTTTCAGGTATTGAAGAGCGAACCAAATTCCCCTTTTAAATGAATTATCACAAGAAATTCAATAATATTGGTAATTATGACATATTGCATTTCATGCTTCAAAATAACGATCCCATTTTGCGATTCCCTGATACGTAGTCTTTCTATCCTTGTTACCAATCCTTCAGTTTTTTGCTCAAAAGATTTATTTGGAAGTGAAAGTTTCTTAATCTTTTAATTAAACTTTTATTTGAGTGAAAGTACCATTCATACAGCATGGGTCATTTTCTATCCCTAATTTAACCCTAAATGTTGGCTTATGGTAAAATTGCACCAAAATCAATTTTGCAACACTAGTATTAAAAAGATGGTTTGCCACAAATAATACCTGATGACATTTTCAAAAATGACGCCAATAGATGTGTCCATGGGTGACATTTGATGACAAGTTCTCCTTATAGTCCAAGGGATTTAGGTAAATAATTATGACCAGATAATGATTCTACACTGCTGCAACTTTGGAAATGTAATTGCAATGCACCAGGTAAATTTATGAAGCTTTCATTCACCTCAGACTAAACAAAAATGACAACAACGATAACTTTTTATTTTCTATTCAGAATTAAAACTGTTTTATTTTCTTTCTCCGTTAAATCTAGAATAGAATGATAATTCTGACCAATATTTGGGTTGTTTTGGTTTGAGAAAGTGTACGTGTGTTATGAATACTTTGAATGACTGGAATTTTTGTCGTAACAAAACATGTCATGGATTGAGAGATAACGGCTGTCTATTTATTCCGCAGAACACATAAATAGAACAAACAACACGCAATTTACAGTATGTGGATAAAATTTCGCGGTTTACGCGGTTTTTCAAGAGAGTAGCAAAATTAGATAAACGCGAAATCTAAAATTTTCTCAATTCAGAGCAAAAAATCCTTGGACGATGGAGAAACACAGCAAATAGTAAGTATAAAACCTAAAAATTAAGTCCACGCGACAGGTAAACTTTTGGAAGACGGAGGAATTAAACCCAAACGAAATTTTTTCCACAAAGGCCGTCAACAAGACGTAAAATACTTGGATGTAAACACAACATTGTACAGACTTTGAAGATAATTTGGTGCAAAGGGAAAAAAGAGAATTCATCATCAAAAACTAAAACATAGAGAATAATATAACAGCCAGCAAAAATGGTTTCTTTCATGTCTACAAATGATAGTCATGTGATTTTTATGTAAAACCCATTTCTTTGATAATAGGGGAAAACCTGGCAAAATTCCTGATGCTTATCGAAGATAAAATGTTGATCTACGCAAAAGTCTTTTTGACATGCCAAAGCGGAAAATAAAAGCGGTAGGCAAGCCTGTATTCGTAGAAGTTTGCTTTTGAGAATTTCTTAATAAAAGTCAATACCTATCTTTTAATTTATGACGTACATTTTAGATGCATAGTTAATAGCACGTTAAACCGATCAAAAATTACGCGTAACCCTGGAAACATGAATTAATAGTCAGCTGATCAGAGTGAATGAATTGTAAATAGCCTTTCATAGGTAAATGAGTACTAGAAAACTTCTCAGCTGATCTATGTCTGTCTAAAAGATATTACTTGGACAGACGGATCTAGTGGTTTCCGCATATTACTTCCTAATTGCGTTTCGTAGACAATTAATTTGGTATGTATGACAAATAGTGGTGCTGTTTGAATGACGGAAAAACGTTTTTTGAGGAACAGGATGAACAAGTCACTTCCCTGCGGTTACAGCCCTCTGCTGAGATATAAATCAAACACTTCAGAAAACGCGGTAAGCGTGCTGTTAGAGTAAGTTCAACCAATACAGGTCAGACAATTTTACAAAAAAGTGAAGGAATGTTTTCGCATGAAATAAAGACAATTGAATTAATTCAAGTAGACAGACAGACGGTCATGTCAAAGATGCAAACAGACCTGTTTGCTCGTTGTACGTAGAGACAGGGAGGAGACCAATCTTATCATACATTTACTTAGAAAGCAATTCGATTATGCAAAATAGAGCTCCTTTTAATTAGCTACCCTTTTGAAGCTATCTGCAAGCAAAAGAGTTCTCCTTTTATTTACAATTCATAATGAAAAGAACAAAAAGCTAGATATTATCGCGTAGTACTCATGGGAAACCCCGTGTCAATCAATTGACGCGCTCATCATGAAAGTGACATTATAAACAGTAAACGGGGAAAATTACAAGAGACAAAAGGACAAATTTCAAATTTCAGTATGCACTTGGCGCGCTATTTCAGCTATTCATTAGCAGTGAAGTAGGAAACGCGCGAAATAATCCTTTATGCGTTGAATTACTACACTAATTTGGCTTTAATTTTCAATTAGTGCGAATTTTACGGTTTATCGGAGCACATACCACGCCGTTTCTTACAGACTCGGTTGATGTTTTTTGTCGCAATAAAGCTTCACAGTTTTACAGTATAAATGATATAGCTTGAAGTAGGAAATACACAAAAGATTTACTGTGATAAATTAGAAATGACAGTTTTCTCTGGAGCATGAAACAAAAACCATTATTTTTGTGAAACGGCTTGTTCTCTAGCGGCCACAAGCGGCGTTCCAAATGTTGCTGGAGCGTTCAAATAACGTCAAAACGCCGTTTCGTGCCGGCTTGCTTTTGTTCAAATGTAGGATATACTGATATACAATTTTCTCTTACATTTTGACCTCCCGCTTTGTAAAACATTTACCGAAAATCAGAAAAAAAGAGAGAAGGAAAAATTTGCAAAAACAAAAGAAAGTATATAAAGGACTATAGACCAATGGGAAAGCTGGGCTCCAACTATGCAAGAGAATTGTTTGGGATGAGATCACAGCGGAGGACCATGGAAAACGAGGGCTTTAACAGCACTCATTCATACGTTTAATTCATTTGAAATATTTCTTATTAATGATTAAATGTTTTCTGTTTCTTATTCTATTTTCATAATCTTTCTTCTAGAGTAAAGAAAAACAATAGAAATAAAAAATGAAAGAATGATCGAAAGAAACGAGTAGAACTGAGTGTACACATAAAGAATTAATGAAAAAAAATCATCCAATGTGATCAACTACCCACGTGGCCTAATGAACTCCACGTGGATAACATTAGTCACAGCTAATGTCATCAGTCATACGAGAGATTGACATCGTCCTTTTATCTGCCCCGAATTTCATAATATTTGAAATATTCAGCTAACAAAGTGTGGGTATGTGTTTGTATGCGGGAGAGAAAATATTTTTTCTGATCTACTGAAATAGATCCTGTTTTGAGAATCAACAACAAAGGTCGGTGGAAAATCCAACTGAGATACAGAGCTGGGAGGGAAAAGAAAACAGCCATATGAAAACAGATGGAAGTAAAACTCGGAATCGTCTAAAAATTTGTCATTTGTCGAGTGGCTTTTCCCTTTTACAGCCTTTCCCGTGTACGCTAACAACGCCCATGGAAAAGAATAAAGCACTTTGTACTTTTCAAAAAAAATTGATTAGCTTTTGATTGACATTTGTCATAGAAGTGTCAAGTATTGACGAACAAAGTCATTATCTGCCTACTAGCTGACAAATAAATTGAAGCGCAAAGGGGAAACAAGAGTATAATACACAATATCGTTATTATTACTTTTTGTATTATCACCGGACAAATGACGATGATTAGTAAAAGGAATACTTGTTAATAAATTTTGATGATGTAAAAAAATTACGTGAGGAAATTAACAAAAGGCAGATATTTGATCGCAAGATCAGGTCGTAAAAACAAACAAAATAGTCATAAAAATGCGATTAATCTCTTATTAGAGAGACAACAAAGTTATCTTTTTTGTTCATCAAATGAAAGAGATTGATCATGAAACTAAAAGTCGTTTATTGAAATTGACCCAACGATATTTGATTGGTTGATCGGGCTGTCTCCATATTTTTAAACAAAGCGGCAAAAGATGTGATTGATCTAATATTAAAAGCAACAAAAGAAATAATTCTTGTGGAAGAATCACCGTGTGTAAGGTAACCACAACAAAAAAATCGCGAGCCGCTTAACTTACGAAGAAAAGCTTGTGAAAGGAGAGAGCAATTATCACTAAAACCAATCTATCCAAATCTCCCAATTAAACCGACTCACGAGAAAATGTTTACGTGCAAACAACAAGTTATTTGTCGGCATCAAGCCTCTCAAAGAAAACCCATCGTGATTCTTGAGTGAACGGTCAATGATTATATAACAAATCGTTTTGTACAAACATTTTCCATACGAAAAACAAATGTAAACAATCCGACCACAATTGGAGAAGAAATGTTTTTAAACCCACGTGTAAATTAGAGGCTATCAAATCTCACGAATCTTTTTCATCGAGGGCTGGCGATTTGACAAAAGGGTCAAAAGCACGAAGTTGCGATAACAATCACAGAATTTTGCTAATTATAGCACACAAAAGGCATGACTAAGCTTGACTCAAGTTCTGACTTGTAGGCTAAAAAACTTGCTAATCAGCAGAAATAAATGACAAGGCCGCACGAACACAATTGCACAACTCGCCTGAAGATTTTCAATATTTTTAGGAAAACGCGAAAATGTAAAAATTTCGCGGCTTTTTGAAACCGCGAAATTGATTTTCTTCCCGCGAAAATTTCTGACAATGAAGTAGCTTACACGTTCTTTTCTATAAGAACATCCAACTTAATTTTTTTGGGTATTGAGCTAAAAAATCTTCTTAAAGTGTTATCAATTATAGCAAAGAACAGGTTGAAATCATTCTAGACGTTTCTAGACGTTTTGCCATTCGAAGCCTTACGTTCTTATATGGTTTGTTCTTATAAAAAACGTGTATACGTAAGAGGAGAATTTGCTTGCAGCTTTTTTTCCAACACATTATCACACTTAAATCTACATTTATATGGTAGAAGTGCAATTTACCGTAAAACTACCAATGTGGTAGATTTTACGTTCTTCTATTTCTACCTATTCTGTA
>JAUBWS010014448.1:0-20485 GCA_032270445.1 Darlingtonia californica | reverse complement strand
ATTTTAATTGCCATTTTTGTGAATTCTTTAGATAGTTGGTGGTATTTTATTGTCTTTTATTTAATCAACAAATCCTATAAGATGAAATCTTGTAAAAATTCCACCTTGGCTCGTTCCTCGACTTTCACTTTAATATGTATATACCGAAGAACAGCTCTCGTTCATATTATGTCCCCAAGATTATGAAAATTAGATCTATTCACAGTCATATAGGTAAACCACAAGAATTTGTGTATGAACCAACTCATACAGTTTATCTTGCGGATGAAGACTGTTTAAAGTCTCTTAAATTTGTTTGAATACTCGTTCTTTCAGACATGTTTTTACAGACTTTACTACGGAAAACTTTGATGGTCCTGATCCGCAAAATAAACACTTTTAGATAGATACCTAGTAGCGCCGAAAACAATGCGCCATTTGATTGCATTCGTTCCCATGGTGCACTGCAGTAAATACTATTTATACTTTTTGATGACGTTTTCACGAAAATAACCCATTAAGGAAACTTATCGCAATTATAGGGTTAAACAATGTGCGTTTTTTTATTGCTTGAAATGTTTGTCGATAATTTATTTTCCACCCTAGATCCGTTTTGAACACCGGTTTTCCGCATTCCGGTCCATCGATACACACCAACCGGTCACGTACGGTGATTACAAACACATGACAAGCGAATACGGACAATACGCAACAAACGTGGAATTATACACGGAAGCCATGAAACATTACGAACGAGCGATGGAAGCATTACAATATCTGGAAAGAGTCGATGTTGAGGTAGCATTAACTAACCTTAACGGCACAATAAGTTTTAATTTATTCGTGTCAAAGGTGTTACGACATGTCCAAAATTTATCGTAACTTTTGCACATCAGTTCCACTCATCAAACAAACATGGAATATTGCTTAAAAGAAGCGTCATATATTGGTGATATTAGAAATAACTGTGGAAAGTTGAAAAATTGTGCCTAGGATGGGAAATCAGCAAAAAATTGTCACTTTCTATGACGTCATAAATCTTAAAATGGTTTTTCGATAATAACTCATGCTAGGCACAATTTTTCAACTTCCCACAGTTATTTCTAATATCGCAGAAGTATGACGCTTCTTTTAAGCTATATAGCATGTTTGTTTGATGAATGGAACTGGTGTGCATACGTCGCGTTAACTTTTGGATATGCCGTGACACGTCTGCGATGTTATTTTCCTCCGATGATATATTTCCAATCTCCGTTTCACCTGATCTATACCTGATAGAAGGGGAGAATTTTTCTTATGTTACTTTTGCGATTTTTTTTTGGCAAGAATTGCGAACCGAAAGAAGCTATCCTGATTTCGCAAATTTAAGTTTCGTAGATACTAGTGATTTTGGATTGAAATATTTCCATGGCAACGAAATGATAAGAGGACAATATCGATACATAGGGTATCGCAAGGTGACGCATGTATTTTAATGTCAATGGCAAAACACCATATTTGGTAGTTAGTAAAAGAACTTCAAAGCGAAACAGAGCAGGCGAAACAAAACTTTCGGGAAAGGACTGTTTTTGCAAAAAAGTGTCGAATTTTCTACCAGTTAAAGGAAATTTTCATGTTTATAATATCTTTGTAAAAATGGTGTAAATGTCTGTTTGTTTTAGTTGTTGTTCCGTACAGATTCAGTCTAATTTATTGTATTCCCACAAGGCTCTCTTCTTCCAAACGGTGCTATGAACTGTTGCTTTTCCTTTTAGGGTGAAACGTTAATGAAGGTCGCAAAAAATAATTTTATTGTCATGAGATTAGCAGCTTCTGGTCATCAACTGTGTTCTGAGGTATGACTAATCATGTGGAATTTTGAGATGAGGCTCAAATATGCTTCTGTTGATTTTACTCAATTTTCCAGGTCTGTCTTCTACCCCACTGGTTATAGACTTAGGTTGTTTCTTTTATAGATTCTTAATACACCATTTACCAGTGTCGACTGCATTGAAAGTATAGCGAATTTCGTTGAAAATAATTTGCACCATGTATTAACCCTTAGAACGCACTTTTTGAAAATGGTCTAAATTTCGAGAGATTTTTTTAAGACTTCTCAAAATTTGTAAGTTAAATTTCTGGACACTGGAAAGCGATAAACTAGTTAAGTATGGTATGAAAAAAAAGAAAGCTCGTTTTATGGGCTTTCAGAAAATATATAGGTTAATCGGGTGATTTTCAAGCATTCAGGAGTTATAGGCCTTCAAAAGCATAGCGGTATTTTGGCCAAATTTGAGCGTATATATACGTATTCTGAGCTCTAGTAAGTACAACAGTACAAAACCCTATAAAATTGAATACCCATCTTTTTTATAGAAAATACCGAAATGGGATTTCGCGATTCATCAGAGTTATCCGTTAATCCGATTGGCGTGAAGATAGATTTTCTTTATCGTTTGTAAATTTAGGTAGATACTTTATTAATATTTGACATTTTGTTACGCGTTTTATTTTTAGAAATATAATTTTATTATTGTAAAACCTTCGGAAATACTTTGTTTCACCGCACGTATTATTCGCTGAAGTGACTTTTCGCTCAATTTTAAGTCTTCGGCAATCGATTCAAAACTTTACAAATTATTCTTAAATTGGGAGAATCATCAAACGTGGCTTTGTCATTGTTTGCGTATGTTTTAAGGTTTGATGGTGAAGCTTACAGCTTTGACCTTCCAAATGGGCCTTTGTGGTCCTGGGCCAGAGGGTTTTATCATCCATTTTAAAGCTTTTAATAAATCGAATAGAAGATTTCTTCCAGATTACAGCTTGCAAAAGCTCTTTGAGTCCTAAATATTTAAATAATTTGAAGAAAGAACACCTGTACAAATTCCTAAGCCCCTTTAAATTTCATAAAACTTAGCAGTTGTAAATTATAAATTGATCAGTGAATGGATTTTGATGCCAATCTTGAGTAATTGAGGAAACCATAATCTTGATGCTATTTCTCTAACTTTGGCGTACGTCTTGGCGTTGTGTTAAATAGAAAAGCCAATATAACTCGCATCAGCTTCCTGTTCTTTGGTGCAAAATTCGACATCATATTCTTAGAAAATTATGCTCTTACCAAAAATCGTATACGGACATTCCTACTAAAGAAAATTAACTGAGAAGAGAGCATTGCTAATAAAGTAAAAGTTTAACTGGGGTAAAAGTGTAACACGATGTACCTCCCGCTAATTATCAAGCAGTTTGTATTACAATAAGCACAAATTTCTATATTGAGTTACTATAATGAAATTATGTTTCATACAAATATTTCACTTCAACAAAATCACTCGCTCAGTTTGCAAAATCTCAAAAAACTACGTCCACGGCGGAGTGCATCTCTACCAAAGTGACACGCAAATTGCGCCTGCCTATTTAATAAAACTTCACTCCACCATAGGTGTTTTTCAATTATGACAAAATCGCTCTTCGCAGCCTCGGTATCATTGTGATAATACGATAACGTTTCTTTTTGCAACAAATGATTGACTGATTCAAACTAGCTGTGAATGGATATATTACAGTAAAAGCTATTACAGTTGATAAAGAAGTTTTTCTAAAGGAGTATTGTCGATCCCCGAAATTTCTTTAAATTGGCATGGCGGGTCTTTATAATGTTAATGTACCAGCCAAAACTAGATTTACGCTCCACGAATAAAGGAGTTTTTATCGGTAGCCTTTGATGAAGCGGCGAAGTCAGCAGAGAATAGATCGTCTCGAATCGATTGCCGTTACACAATTTTAAAGCCAATAAATTGTAGACTAATAAAAATAAATAGAATTTGAATTGCTAACTTAAATTTTCAATGGTTTTACCGAGGTATGATGACAAGACGTTATTGTCACCAAATCTTCTGCATCAAAATGCTGAATACGAGTCATCGCCATCGTCAAAATTCGGCCTGGATCCTACCACAATCCAAGTTGGCAGGCTACAAAGTTTTGAATACGACTTAACTCTTGATAGATCTTCCAGGGAAGACTATTTCTACAGCCTATATCAAAATGCGAAGAAAACTATTCAGAATGTTGCTCTAACAAACACGGAGTCCAATGTAAAAGCATTAGAATCGCCAAATTATCCGGAATCACCAATACTGCAGAGAGATTCTACAATTTTCAGCAGCAGGGAATCGCCACTCACCTTCTCCCGGACATCCCCCAAAATTACCGATGTAACGCTTAGTAAATCAAACATCCGTTTACTGCAATTACCACCACCGGAGATATCATCCTATTTACCGCATTCGGAACGAAACTGTGAGACCGGTTCATGTGCATGGCCATTTACCTCAGAAAAATGTCAAGGCTGTCGGATACACGACCCTTCACACCTTGTGTCAAGTAATTCTTCATATTCCCAAAGAGGTAACTAACTTATGATTAAGTTTTTAAGAAATATTTCATTCTGTTCACAGTTTTTTCTGAGTTCCGTTCGGCACAATAAAATCAAATTATAGCTGAACTGAGCCGAGTCGAGTCGTGCCAAAGAAAATCTTGGGTTCTGCTAAGTGCCGACAGCCAATATATAATATGCCTATTTCTCACCTAAATGAACAAAAGATAACCTGTAAATTTAGACTGTATTTTCGTAAGCGTTAACAAATATTTAGACGCATGAGAATAACTGGAATTTTTCTAGTCAAACCCATCCTTCAGCGTAAGCTCTATCAAGAATTTTGCAACTTGTGCAAATTTAGCGCATTTTCCTATATGTCTTGACAGACCCGCAAAACACGGTGTGCAATCTAGACGGAGACCAGTGTGAACGGTTCCTATCTTAACTCAAAATTATACTATTTTTCTCTATTTTACCAACGGCATTTCGGAAAAATAAGTACCTTCCCCATGTTGAATTAGAAGAATTACCGTATCGATTAAATCATCTGAAATTTTTTGTTAAACTGATCTTTTCATTGTTTTCTTATTGCTGTTTCTTTCAGCTTTCTTCAGCAACGAATATTATTTACATCAAAAAGAAAAATGGCGACGTCCACGGACAGTGTATACAGAGAAACAACTCGCGTCTCTTGAAAAAGCGTACAAAAAGAACAAATACTTACGCGGACAAGAAAGAAAAGAACTTTGTAAAACTCTTAGTTTAGAAGAACGTCACATAAAAGTTTGGTACCAAAATCGTCGCGCAAAGGAGAGAGGGCAGATACGACATGATCGGTGGATGCAACGGACGTGCAGAAAACAACAACAGAAACAAGAACTGAAAGATAAGAAAGTTGAAAAAACGTAAATAATGTTAATAATGTTCTAGCTTTACCAAATTGAGGAATTAAATTGTAAATCGTCAGATTAAATAACCTCTTTAAGAAGAATCTCAGAATGCTCTACAGTCCACTTAAGAGTCATAAACGAGCAGGTGGGAATATTTTGCCGTGCGGAAACGAGAATTGTATACTTCACGGGAAAGTTTTTCTCCTTTCTGAGTGCCGTTTGCTTCCGTTTTCAACGTCTGCCACGTGTTCCTCCCCTAAACTTAGAGTTCTTTTAACTTAGACTATGTTAACTTAGTCTAGAAAAAGCTGATCGTTGAATGAATTCCCGGAAGATGTGAAATTATCGGCAATCGCCAAATTAAGTTCTTCCAAATTTATTTTTAGGCTATTTTGATGAATATTTTAGCGTAAGACATCGATTGTTTGTACAGTTAGAACCATTTTTGAATTATTTAAATCTCTAATTTAAATATAAAAATTTATATCTGTAATTATGTATTTACTAGGAAATTTTAATTTGAAATTTTTTATCATGTGTAGTGTAGTTTAATGTTTTTTAAAAGTTATTTGAGCTGTAAATTGTAAATTGTAGTTTGTAAATTGCATAAAGACTTAAAATGATTAAAAATTAATATGATTTCAAAATAAATGATATTCCAGCAAAGGTGTATTTTTAGGTTAATTTTTATCCACTGGTGATTTTTATATTTCTTATTCTTCCTTGGATTTTAAGTTGTGACTAAAAGTATAGAGTTTTAAAAGGACAAAAACAGATTTTTCTTTGCAAAAAATGATCATCAACTTCCCCAGCACAGCTTCAAATCTAAGGCAGACCAAAACCACCTATTAGACAATCTGAGAGCTTTCAAAAATTGTATAAAGGACTTTTGAGCGAGTATGGATAACTACGTTATTGGATATATTAGCATACGGCATTGAAAAAAACGGTAAATGGTCAATATCTCAAAATATGAGAAGGAACTCGGAGATTTCACCTGACCAAGCTTTTCTGAATTTTTTAATCGAGTTAAAATCAACTAGAGTTAAGATTCTGAGGTATTGCAGGGGCGTGAAAAATAAAAGGGAGGGGGGGGGGCGTTGGATTTAAGAATGGAAAGGGCACATTTTTAAAAATTTTAGTAGCTTATGATCAAAAGAACTAAAGCCCCGGGTGGAGCCTGTTTTATTTCATATGCAATGTCGTAATTATAACTCACCGTAACTATGGCCTCACCGTAACTATGGCCTTCAAATTTCGCACTCATCGACCCCCACGGTACGTCCCTGTATTGGGTATCTATATCTTTGATAGGGAGTGTATAAAAACTACTAAAAAGTGCACATATCCTTTCAATGCAAAAACACTCAGAGATTGTGGATGGAATGTTGGCTTTGTTTAAGTTTGGCTTAAGGGTATAAGCTTCTAGACTTTTACTAATTTTGGTGGAAAGTCCTGGAAATTTTATTCATTCATTTTAGAAAGTCCCTCGTCCACTCAACGCATGAGTAGTACAGTGAAGGTAACCTGATCTGTGCGGTAAGTTGCTGGGGGCTGATGGCAGGTGTGGCACTCCGCCTCAGCAATTATATCTCCCTGGTCTAGGGCAATCGAAAAGGGGATAGACTCCCTCGTTGTACGACTGATACCGACAGTAGGCCTCTCCTACCTACTTACTTTAGAAAGAAGAAATTGTCATGTTTTTGTATGCATAAAGAAATAATTTTATGCGTCAATGTGAAAAATACTGACTATGTCATGTTGATATGCATGCTGGGAACTACCATCTCCATACCTCGCAATACATCGTTTTCTTTTTAAATTATAACTCAAAAGTGGTTCTTAAAAGAAATCAGACAAAAAGAAAAATTTCTTGCTAAGCCTCGAAAATCCACATTTTGATTAATTCTTGATCTAAAAATGACTTCTGAGACTCAAATTATATATAAAGAAAGTAAAACAAAAATCCATGAACTTTCATGCAGTGATTATTACCGACTCTTGATTTGTAAATACATAAGCAACGGTAACATGTAAAACAAATTCAATAAAAAAACAAAAGAAATTCTCGGCCTTGTTTATTCAAAAAAAGACAACATTGAAGATATTGAAGCTGAGCATGGAATATTCTTAATAGTTTCAAGCGATTGATCGTTATACAAAATAATTTTTATGTGAAATCAAATATTGCATATTTGAACAAAACATAAAATTTTCTTTTTTCTGGTATAAAAATTGCATTTACTAATTATAAACATCAAAAGATATAACTTCTTAAAATTTGGGTTCTTTTTTTTCAGGACACACTGTATCAAGTGATTATGTAAAACTTTAGATCTAGAGTTATAGACCTTTGAAACTCGGGGCTACTTTTTTGGGACACACTGTACTGTTTATTTCCTTTTCCAATCAAGTAAAATACCTTTACAGTAATTACATCAAATCAAATGCGAATTGTATTAAAGGTAAAACAGTATAGCGAATGATAAAATCATAATCAATCGCTGCTTTATTTATTACCCTGTATTTAATTACCCTATCAGTAACACAGAAAAACACTAAACATGTTGGAAATTTGGAGCAATAGACTTTTGAATTAAGCCTTCATTAAACTGTGCAAAGGTATTCAAGTCAATAGGTATAGCATGCTAATTTATGGCTGTGCACCTCTATCAAAGCGTTCAATTTGCAACAGTGACCGTGCCAACGCGAGGCTTTGTACGCAAACACTGTTGTATCATTGTATACAATTCACATAGCAATCACAGTTGCAGTCTGTTCAATTATCATGCCTAGTTAATGCGTATCCCAAGGGATAAGGGAGACATTAATAGCGGATTAGATCCTACATAATGATTATGTAAAGGCATATTGATATCTTAATGTGTTTCAAGTTTCTCACCAGAATTTGTAACAAAATAGACAAACAAAACATTGACGCTATACTCCATTGACAGTCTCATTGTCATCTGGTGCTGACAGATCAACTCTTGTAAAGACACAGTCAAATTCTTTAAATGTATTGAAGCTTTGGAAATCTCTTTACTGTTTACTAACTGTGCACTAAATATTGATAATTGATATGCTGATTTATGTTCGATAAATTTTCCCAGCAAATAGGATGAGTACATTCTTTTGGAAGCATCAGTTGACCTTTCATTTTGTAGTTTTGGGCATAGAAATTAATTAATTATATCAATAATTGGACTCGTAGCTTAAACAATGACCTTAGTCTCCAGAGGTTCAGATTTTAAAGCCCTCGTTATTCATTCTGCAGCAAAAAATCAATATATATCCAATATATCCAGCCAATATCTATATTATTTCAAAAATTTAGAGCACTTTTCTTTAATTAAAAGGTACTTGGTTTAACCTCGATCCTCGCCAACTCAAATGAGTAACACAGTGAAAATTATTTGATCAGTGCAGTATGTGTAAATAAGAACTGATGGTTGGTGTGGCTACGCTCCACCTCAGTGAGCGATCTGACAAATATTACCTTTTTTCTATTTATTGGTGCGAGCTTCGAAACAGTACACAAAATATTCAATTTTGGCGAAACTCAATGAATCTTGACGAAATTCAAATACGTAATTGATTTTATGTTACTTAGTTCAGAAAATATAACTATCTTAAGTTTAGCCTATTTTGGCCACCTTTAGGCATGTATATCTCGCTGTTGCATTCTGATTGGAGGAATCAACTGATGGGTGAGAAAAAATATTAAAGATTAAACTAAAATATCTTTTTACAAATGAAACAAAAACAGCATTCATCGTTAGCTCTACCGCAAGCAAAATTTAAATAAAACCTTCCATACTAAAAACATTTAAATGAACGAAATAATTAAAAACTAAAAAAGACGTTGTAAAAAAATAATCATAAATTGGTAAAAACTTAGAATGTACTGAGCAAGTATCATGGTAAATTGAAGCAAACTTCTGGAAATTTTTCCAGTAAGCAAGGACCGTTTCCGGACCGTCTCAACAGTTAATATTCTGGCCAAAATTGTTTATTTACCTCCACCTATTTGAAAAAATGACATTTCTTTACTGTATTTCCACAGGTGTAACTTTTCATTCTATACCCTAAGCATGCCATCGAGGAAAAGTTCTGAGACTTCACCATGGTTGGGCCCGAAAAGAGATTTTTTTGTGAAATTGATGTCCAACATTGGTTAAAATGCCTTAAAATGATTCTTTCATACGTATTACATAAATAATTTTACCAGGTGAAAGTCTTACTCCTTCCCTGTTGAGACAAGAGATTCTATGTACAATGCACCAGCTACGACGACATGAGACTAAGTAAATGCCATCATTTATCCGACAAAGTAATGTCTGACGTATAACGAAATTAAGTGAGGAAACCGATAGTGTATAATTAAATTTTGAAACAAGTAAAAATCTCAAAGTTCAACAAAAAATTCCTATGAAATAATAGATGAAAAATTGTTACTTGCAAATATTGCCGGGAGAAATTTACGTCGGGGAAAAATGACAAAATATTCTTTAAGTGACGAATAATTTTCCCTGACGAAGGTATTTAGTGGTATGGGAACATAAAAATGTTTAAATTTTGAGTAAGTCACATACGCACACAGCGCGTAAAACGTCCGAATACGGGTCCCGTATTACAGTATACGGACTAATTTCTTCCATACATTGAAGAGATTAGTCCAAATATGGTAATATGCGGGACCGTATTCGGTAGAATTTCACACTGTGGCATTTACACGATTGGTCAACCATGCTGCTTATTGTCAAGAAAAAACGATGAGTGAAAGAATTACATTACAAAACATGTATATGCAAAATGCAGCATTCGTATGTATATGTGTCGTTGTTGTGTCCATGAAATAAAATTGTAAAATAAATCTTACAAGCCTTCCGAAAAATGAAAACGAGATAAAATTGCTAAAAATCGTTTGCTGTATACACGTGATTGGCAAGAATGTTTCGGAATACTTTGTATATCAATCTCGTTGTAGGACCGGTTTTACTACACATCGAGATTTATAGAGCGGTAAAAAAGCTATTTAAAAAACGAAGAGCAAAATAAGTTTGCTAAAAACCGTATGCTGTGTATCTTGAGTGGTCGTTAAATGAATGGCATTAATATCTCGGAATACCATGTATATTCATTCTTATTGTCTGACCGGATCGGTATAAATCCAAGTATTTCCATACCGGGTAAGTGTATTTGCATAACGGGTCTAGGTTTTACTCCGATCGTCTAGCGTTTGTTGTATTTATTGGTAAGAATAATCAGGGTTGCCTTGTAAATTTTGGCTGTAGCTGCCAAGCCGGTTCTGTGCTGAACTGGGTATCTGCATACCGGGTACATCTTGACTTTGACCGTACATCCGGGCGTTTTGTTGCTCATTAAAATTGTTCATGAACAGACGGGAGGTCACATCTGGATCGGGTATTGCCGCCCTGGCGGAACCACTATTCTGATACATACTTTGCAAGGCCCCGGCGGGCGAAGTACCAACTTCCGAACTTGCACCGCCAGTCACGTCCATCTCCGAAAACTGAAAACGTGATTGCATTGCCGCATTCCAGTCAGGTGGCATCTGGTATTGTGGATGAGTTGGCGTTTCATCTTGTTGATGCTTGCGGGCCATATTTGCCAAAACTCCGCTGGCTAAAAGCCGGAAGAAATGTGAGATTAGCAGTAGCGAATGAAACAAAAGCGATCAAAGCCGCTTTGGTTATTACATTGTTTAAAATGGTTTTCCTATTAGCCATCAGATGGAATTCTACAAAACGCGTAGAAGATACAAAATAGGTGGAATTTTTTGCTCTCCTCCATTTTATACCAGAAGCATTTCTTAACAATAGAAATGCATTTGATTGGTAGAAGACTAACAGTGCGTATGTAAAGGTGACTCAGCAATTTATAATCGGAGGTGGCACCTTTCATGAAAATTGAAAATTCCTTCTTACTTAAGTTTTCTGTTGAGAAAGTCTGTATAAACGTTTGAAGGAAAGAAACAATTGCCTCGATCGACCGAATAAGGGATCTTCGTCCCGTTTTGGGACGATTTTGAGACGACTTCGTTCGTCTTTTATAAAAAAGAATTTATAAAAAAGACGGATTTTAACCAATTTTTAACCGGATTTTTGCAAAGACTTCTTCGAAAAAGACGAATTTTCAGAACGATTTTGGGACGATTAAAAGACGATTTTCAAAAGACGATTTTCAAAAGACGATTTTTGAAAGACAATTTTTGAAAGACGATTTTTAGAAGGCAGTTTTCAAAAGACAGTTCAAAAAGACGAATCAAAAAAGAAGATTTTATAAAGACAATTTGTTTAAAAGACGATTTTATGTGGACGAAATTTGGGACGATTTTGGGACGATTGTAGCATGATTTTGGAACGAATCTTTGAACCCTGGACGATTTCCAGGACAAATTGAAAAGACGATTTAGAAAAGCCGATTTTGGACGAATTTGGAGACGATCACTAAATATATGGTACTTTACTATGGTTAAAGCATTAGCGAGGAAAGCTTTTCATCTCCATCTCACCTACCTTAGAATTTAATTTAATTTAATTGATATTGCGACAGAAATACTTGCGAAATTTAGAATGAAAAATATTAATTTGCGACATAAATTGTTGCGAACAGATATCGAATACGCCGTGATTCCGTAATAGATTTGCAACTTTGGCTATATTAATGACCATTTCCTAAATTTTGCGACATTTATGATTGTAAACAGCAATTATGAATGTCACAGTACGAAAAGCAGCTATCATTGTTCGCAATTAACTATATTCTTAAGGTAAGTGAACATTTACATACCCTCCGAATACATGTTAGCCATGTAATTCTCATTGTCCGACTGACTTGACATTCTACTGGAATATTTCCCAATCTCTGAATGCTGAGGTTGATGCTGCGAAGCGAGCGGCTGCTGTCTCATCATGGTGGACGTGGGCTTTCGTTTAACATCACTACCAGTAGGTTCCGTATTCAACTGAGACTAAATAAAAATTTTAATGTAATTTCCAGGTAAAACATTGTATACCGTTCTGTTTTGATTATGCTACTGTAGGTCAGCAACATAAATAAATATCATATAATTTGTTTGTAAAAGATTCTTACAGTTTCGACGTATCTTAAGGAGACAAATTATTCCTTGGACAAATGTTTGCGATTTAAACTAAAGCTTAGTCCTGAAGGCTTTTACAAAAATTCCCTGAAAAAGTGTAATTGTGGTCGAAACACTTTCTAATTCAAAACAAATTCGAATTAAATCCACACGAATATTTGGAAAATTTAAGGCATTTGGGTAGACACGCGAGCCAATCGCTTTTCCGATAGAGCCAAGAAAACGGGAAAAGATACCAACGCCGTACAGGAATAGCGAGAAAGGAAGTTTTTCCCACTCGAAATGCCCTATGGACAGTCTATTTAAAATAATCGACACTACAATAGTAACTTTACAATAATAATAGACTAGTTAACTAGCCTAGTATTTTGGATTTTAGGAACGGACAAAGAATGGAGAAACAAGAGAAATGACCGCAATTCCACTCTATGAAAATTTCGGAAATCAAACAAACTCGTGAAATTTAAAACACACACCTCTAGGATGGATACGCCTTGTTCTTTGCCTTGTTGTGAAACTAAAATATAAAAAAACATTATGGTATATTATCAGCGCAATATATCACGGCGTGCAAAACGCCCAAATACGGGTCCCGTATGTTAACCGTATACGGACTAATTTCTTCCATATTCGGTAGAATTTCACGCTGTGTATATGAATGCTGGTTTGCACCTCGTACATCTACGATGGCGGATGAAAAAATAATGAAACACCCTTTGAAATACCACCCTTAGATATAAAAAACGAGGCTATTGTTAGAAGGTAAGGGTGTATTTCTAAGTTTGTTTTCGGCAGCGTATGGTAGTCAATGAATTAGTTTGGAAGAATGAAATATCGAGAAACATTTACCCGATCAACCAAAAAAAATTATCAGACTTTCCAATGGAAAACTTTAGTGAAGGTAAACTTCCATTTGAAATATGTGCACTTACCAGGCTGAATTCGCCACGGATAGGCGTACATTCCGGGTTTCTCCTGAATGACTGAAGCGATGTCGGTTTCTCCACTACCACTTGCGCTAGCTGTTTGCTTTGGGAGATCTACAGATTCGTTACTCATCGGAGCATTCATTTGGTATGGCGTCTCTATTTTACTTCTAAACGAGCACATTATCATCTATAAACACTTAGAAATTGAATGGTTATATGTGTGTTCTGTTCAATATAAGTCGCGATCGTCGTCGCAAATTACTATTTTTCCGACGACGTCCCTCACGTTTGACGTTTCTCAGAGGTCGGCGAGCTGTGCAGGCAGACAAAAGTAAGCGAGCAGTTGATTTTTATTAGGTTGAAAATTCTGTCAACGTTAAAAAATCAAAATACAATATAATACAATACAGCATGGGGCGGCTAAATCGTGCAAATCAATTAAAGGTTCAGCTGAAAGTTTCCCGCAGAAAAGATTGCAAAAAAATATTTCGAAGATTCATCGAGGCAAATTTACCTTAATCAACCAAAAAACTTACGAGACTTTACCATAGATATATTTAAGAAACATAGCGAGGAAATTTACCATCTGTACTACGTGAATGGGTATTTATTTAGCCTCTCCAGTTATTTTTGAGCTGCTATCAAAAAGGAAACGGCCTTTCTGAAGGGAAGCCTATGGAATTAACAGGGAACATACGGGACCCGTATTCGGACGTTTTTCACGCTGTGTCTGAGCTAACCGCATTAACACAAACCGGTCCAGTGTCTCATATGCGGTCCTGAAATGAATTACATCCAAAAATAGTGAAAAAAACACATGGTCATAAATGGGTTAAGCGGCTAAAAATTGTAATTTTGAACATTTTGACTGATTTGTAGCATGTCGTTTAGACCATATTGGACTAGTGTACCATATGTGGGACACTGACCTTTAACGGTCCTGCAACACTGGGTGGAGACCTTTGAGCTATCCGCGACCCACACACCAAGTAGCAGTCCCGGTTGTAAAATTAACTTGCCCAAAAATAGTGAATTTCTTGAAAAACACTTGGTCTTATATGGGTTAAACACTCAGCCACAGGCCAGGTTAATGTAAAAGAATAAAACTTACTTTACAACGTTATTTGTACATACGATGTACTCTGCTTCTTCGGTGTATGGATTCTGAAAACTGTAACAGCTTGATCGCATCAAGATAGGTTCCCCGTTCATGTGCTTGAAATGATATCGTATGGACAACGGCTGTCCTTTTAATTTCAATACTTAAATAAAGATAATAATAATATACAGCATGTTAATGTTATGTTATTTGAAAGAGTGATTAACCATTTAAGAGCTAGAAAAATTTGACAGTCCTAAATCCATGGGAAAGCAGTCAAAAAAATCCAAAGAAAATTTTCGACAGTTGGAGGGTTAAACGTTATCTGACTCCCAGTGAGCAAAATCGTAGAAAAACCCATGTGGAGGAGTGTTTTCTTTTTAAACGACACGCGGGATTGCGTGCCGGTTAAAAAAGAAAAACATTCCTCCGCATAGGGTTTTTACTAGCTTTGGGCTATTACAATAATCATATCCATGATAAGAGGAAAATACAATACAACAAATCAAATACCTTGATCAAAATTCTCTCTCATATACTCGATATCTTCAGCTATGTAAAAGTCATAGCAACGTTTACCAAGCATGTCAATTGGCCGGTAACCAAGAATGTCTGTAACTCTGAAATACGAATTCCATATAAATACGATAAAATATATCTAGCCAGAATTAATTTCAGCTTAAGTCTTTCAACGAAAAATTTAGACATTCACTTCTAATAGCTGCATTAGATGACACAAAGAAAAAAAAGTGTTTGCGGAACATTGTAAAAAATGTTTGCGAAAACATTTTAAGAATTCAGCCTAATATCTGCATTTTGCAGGATATAATTTCGAAGGTAACAAATTCCAAGAACCTTTTGACATCTGTTTTCTTTGCCAATAACTGAAATCGACGAAAACTTTTGCAGTCAAAAACTCTTTGCGAAAAAAAACTTTTGCCATGTTGAGATAAAACCTTAAAAACTGAAAAAACGTTTCTCTCATAAACACTTACTTTAAAGTTTCTATTTTCATTCGTCGACCTTAACAAGAAATGAATTTGAGCGATATTCAGTACCTTTGATCAACAAAACTAAACCGCCCGTCTAGCGTTTGTCTTGTGATGAACTCTGTTGCAGGTGTTGCTTCTATCAAATCTTTACTGGTTGGCATGCTTGTTGGTTGTAAGCGGCCGATAGCTACCAAACACAATTCACCCTCGTCTGGTTTCTCTGATGGCAATAATTCATCCTCTGACCCAGGTGCCAGTTGATCGACGCCCTAAGAAAAACAGGTTGCGCAATGTGGAAATTATCTGACTCTTTCACTATGGAGGAAAAGTCAGTATTAGCCGAATGGTTAAAGCATTTGCTTCGTTATCTCAAGGTTCCCGCTTCAAGGTCTTATCTTTGATATTACTGAAACCAATCTGAGTTCGAGTTAAGTTCACTCGAATTTTGTAGTCACGTTTCTCGAATGATGGGGATTCATGGGAGTTAGTCAGAGTAGTTAGTGCAGGATTAAGGTCTGGAAAGGGCAAAAAGTACCCCTTCTCCTAATGAGTGGCCATGGCCTTGAGAGTGGCAATTCAAATTTGAAATTGTCAATTTCAAATATTCTCTTGCGTCTTTATTGAACCTCCAAACCAAATAATTTAATATCCTCTGATTTGCGCACCCCTACTTGAGTCAAAACAATGCGTTGACCAGGCGGTCGCAGTTTCCATTGTGATTTGGGAAACTCTCAAATAACTTACCTTGATATAGCCAGTGCAGTGGACAACGGAATATGACTCATCTTTGTAAGAAATTCGTTTTTCTTTACATCTGCTCTTTATTTCCAAAAGGTGTTGGTCACTCTCTTCAAAGTCACCTTCAAATGTCCCACACTTCATTCGAACGATAAAATTACGCCGTGATCCGTTACCAAGGCTATGTCCTTCAGGGAAATATACGTGTTGTTGAAAAATTAATGGTAATTAACTAAGTAGGTCGAACATAATTGGAGTCGTATGTCGACCGACAAGGGAGTCTATCCTCGTTAAATTGCTCTGGATTAGGGAGGTATATTGAATATCTACCGACTGAGCTATTCGACCCGAGAATATTTACGCATAATAGCCCTTTTAAATCAACAGAACGGTCATTAGGAAGGACCAACAAGGAATCTTGAACGATTAAGAATCCTGCAGCAAGTTCCTTAAAACTTTGTCCAATAGATAAGATGGTGAAAATTATTGTCTTTACTGAGCTTACACATGGAAATATTGATATGAATTGTTTCATTTCACCACCAAAAGCTCGGCATCGCAATAACGGTAATATATCACACACGATGCAAGTTATATTTAACAGCTGCCAGATTATATTCCCTAGTAAGACACTTCACAATGTTCCACTGTAAGTATTATAAACATTTAAAAATATGCCACCATATACCTGATGTATTGCCGTCAGTTCTCACATTCCCAGCTTAAAAGCAAAAATAACACAATTAAAATCAACTAATCCTAAAAAAAAACTAACATTACTTTTTTCCCCAAATTTACCCTTCGATTGAATTGTGGAATATAGGATCAAGCAGGCCATTAACACATATATTTAGTTATTTTTTGTTCAATCTGTACAGTGTGTCCAGAAAAAAGTCGGCCGGAGTTTTAAACAGATAACTATTAAATTGTTCTACTGTTTTATGTGGTTTTTATACCATTTGATAGATCTTTTTTTAAGCTTTCCAGAATTTGAATGTTTTGGAGAAAATTAAGGTTTCTGTCTTTCGATACGGTCATTAATCTGCAAATCATCAATAAAACCGTTTTAATAAGCAATTATCATCAAAATGTGCAAAGAAAAAACTGCTGCGGTGAGACATAACACGAGTAGTAAATAAAAAACACGGAAAGGGGATTCAGGACAATTTGGAGTTTATTCAAAAAAATTATTCTTTTTGAAAATGTTCATGATAAATTTGATTATTTTAATACACTTGATAAAACATCAAAATAACCAAAAATAGTCACATTTTTTAGAACGCTTTATTAAAGCTCAGTTCACACCATAAGTTATGAAAATTAAATTTTGAACTTTGCTCTTACTAAAAGTTAACGCACTTGGTTATTGCATGAACAATAAGAAAATAGGAATTTCTCTTAGAAATTTTCTTTGAGGAATGACAGTGTGAACTCGGACTTTTATTGATCGTTATTATGTTAATGCTGAAGTTTCATGATAAAAATTCTAAATATTTCTAAAACTGTTTTTTGAATCAAAAAATGAGTCATACCATTTCATAGAAAATTCTATCAAGTCTATCAAGTGATACAAAAATTATATAAAAAATGTCTGTATATCAAAAGTTATAGACATTTGAAACTCGGGGCTAATTTTTTCCCGGAACACTGTAGTTATATTTCTCCCTTAGAAAAAATGAATTTCACATCACGTGCAAAATATATGTGCGCGAATGATTCTACCCGTTAGAGCAAATCACCTGTAAAATTTGGAAAAACTCGATTCATCGCCAATCTTACACCAGTAGATGACATTCCCAAATCCACAAAAAATAAATCATTTGGCAGGTTTACGTGATACTAGTGCATCAGACTTAAGTGGCTCTATAATATGTCACTAGGAAAGTGATCATTTTGCTCCGTTTTTAAGTTTTATGATTTCAAGAAAATCCTATACAAAACCTGTATACAGATTTTCTTTTTCTAAAAAAATCAACGAGTAAAGTTGATAGGTACCTTATTGGGACAAATTTTGGGGAAATTCGCCAATTAAATCCTGGAAAAATTACAAAAAACTACCATTCGCCAAATTAAATCCTCACCAAATTTAACATAATTTGCCGTTCGCCAAATTAAATCCTCGCCAAATAAAATACAATTTTGTTTAAAAAGAACTTTCAGAAAGTCTAAGATTTTGGATATATCTTTTATTTTCATGTAAATTTATTCAAGCTGTTAAAATCTTTGTCTCATTGTGTTATTCACCAAAATAAGTCCCCGTCAAATTTATCATTTTTTTCTGTTCGCTAAATTAAATCCTTGCTAAATTTAATACTGTATAATTTACCATTCGCCAAATCAAATCCTCGCCAAATATTCCATTTTGGCCATTCGCCAAATTAAATCCCCGCCAAAATTTGTCCCAATAAGGTATATACTCGCCTTCCCTTGACTTTCGCTACTTGGTAAATTATCACAAATTTTTTTCATAACTTAGAATCTTAGCCAGGAAAACTTGAGCCACGAAGGTAAAACATGTTTTCTTAACATTGTATTTCCAAACAAATTAGTTATTAATCAGTTTCTCACTTTTCAAATCTAGGATGCGCGTCTCACTGGACACTTCTGTTGCAAGTTGATCTTTGATCTTCTCGATATCTTCAGGATGAATGACATCAAAAAATGACGCATTAATCCAGTCATTCTACAAAAGAAAGAGACAATAAACAATAACAATAAACACAATTAATCAATTGGTTTATTAATAAAATCTACATCAGGTGGCAAGATCCTTACTGAAGCCAATAAGAGCCTGTGCACACTTCGTTTAGATTGTATGATTGTATTAACCCTTTGAGCCCTAAGGACGCACATAATGCGTCCAAAATTGACCAAAATACCACTATGTCTTTGGAAGCCCATTAACTGCTAAACCATTCATAATTGGCCAAAACTACTTTTAAAGAGCATAAAGAGAGCTTTCTTTTGGTACCAAATTTAACTAGTTTATCTCATTCCAGTGTCCAGGAATTCATATTGAAAGTCTTATAAGTGTAAAAAAAATCTTGGAAATTTTTGACTTTTTTAAAAAACACAGCGTAGCCAAGGGTTAACAATAAAAAGTCTACATAAAACAAATGCTACGCTTTTCAAGCTGATTTCGGAATCTCTCATGTAAATTTCAAGTATCAGAATGAAAATGAAAATAATCGAAGTTGGGTTTGGTTAAAGACAAGCAGCCTGTTCCATTCGCAAACAAAGCAAACGCGTCTGCATGAAAACGAGGTAAACAACACAAACCACCTCCCAAGGTAATTTGTAATTTGTTTTGCTTCGCTTACGTTTTTTCGGTTGTCATTTTCGTTTTGCCTCGTTTTCGCCTAAATGCGTTTGTTTTGTTTGCGAATAGAACGGGCTGCAGGTGGGCTGCAGGTTGACTGCAAATTGATACCTACTTACCACTCAAACATCTTGATAAATAGTTGTATACGGTACCTGGGCTTGGTTTAAGACAGGAGTGACTGAATCAGATACGTAAAGGACAGTTCCAGTATCACAAGCCACAACAAACAAGAATCCATCTGCTGCCTGTCAAATATAAAAAAGTAAAACATTGCATATTACTGAGGTAATCAACAAAGGTATAATGATGCTGAGGTAAATCAAATCGCTGTTGAAAAAGAAGAAAACCTTTTGAAAAAGAAATTCAGAAAAATTTGTGCAAGCACTTAATAAAAGTACTTATCATTTTTGAAATGAACCCATTCTAAACAGATGACCCCCCCCCCCCCTCATTCCACCAGACGTATGAGAGGGTCAAAGAAAGATAAAGCCCTCGAAAACTTACCTCAAGCACTAGATGTTTTAGTTCTTGATCTGATAAAAATGATGGTTTAAGATTGCTTTCTTCAGGTAGAGGTTCTCCTATCAATAACAATAAAAGTAAGTCATAGTTTTCATCCCTTTTTTCACAAGCAGGCAATCATGTAGGCAACATAAAATATTCAGAATATGTATTGTGCTAGATAATAATGTCAACTGATAGCGCAAGCATAACTTTATTATAAACATTTGCGTGCATGATAGCAGGGCAGTTCAAATTTATTTAATGACAAAATATTAATTCGATCACTTATTATTAAATGAAAAATAATTACCTCTTAAAGAACGCATATAACTCACAGCCATTTTCAAAATGGTCAATTTATCTGGTTTTCGAATGAGACCATTGCAAGATGGTACCATATCAGAAAGTTCATTGATGTAAGTGTTCATCTTATTCCTTCTCCGCCTTTCAATTTCACTGTGGTTCTCCCTATATACCAATAAAGATATGTATTGAAAGTAACAATAGATGCCGAAATTTAAGAGAAGTTAATATCACTTAAAACAC
>JAUBWS010014447.1:25184-35773 GCA_032270445.1 Darlingtonia californica | reverse complement strand
ACCAAAGGAGGTCGTGAAACGGCCTGACAATTGTGCTGAATCAGCAAATCTTTACCTATAAAACACATTTTAAAGTGCAGGTGCAGTTTTTGAAAATTTGAGATGCAAAATTCCGTTACAAAAGTTTGTGTGTATGAAAAAATACAGTTGACAAGTGAACAACATCTTTTTATAGTGAAAAAGTTTTATGAAAGCTAAATGCCATCCTGTTGTTCAAGAAAGCTTCACTATCTGTTTATAGCGCAAGTTCCACAACTGGAACCTCTTTCAAAAACGTGAGGGAATTTACGTCTTTGAATCTATATAAGGGACGCTCCTGGAAATTAGGGTTGCACTTTAGCAATATCCACGCAGTTTGACAGTCTTTGAAAAGTAATCTTCGTGTTAGAAAACTTACTTGTGTATTTTCTAAAAAATGCTGTATTTTTCAAAAAGGTATTATGCAAAGACCAGGAAAGTTTTTCAACAAATTTGAATCTGAGTTGAAAGATATTAAGTTGAAGTTACTTTTACTATGATAACTGATTACTGACTCTTTTTAACAATTATATCAAGTGCTTTTTGGGTTCCATGTTTTGTGGGACATCCTGCATATCGAAACCACAAATGATTGAAATGTGGGTTTTTCTCTGGTCGCGGAAAGCGGAATGCGTGGTGCCGCGCGCTGGAATTAGCTTTCAATTTTCGACTTTATCTCAGAAGTTGATAAAAATTAAATGATAAAGTGCATTTAAGGATGTAACCTCTGTAATCTAGATACCGAAAAGCTCTTAAGTTAGCTGATAATCGACCTCATTGCCACCTTTTGCATTCACCATTTCATTTACGCTGTTATCCATATTCCTATCGGAAGTATTTAGTGGTTCTATGGTTTGACCTCGCTGAGAACTGAACCTACCACTATGTGAATGGTAAGGAAATTCTACAATGAGGTTACCGTAGGAGATCCTATAGAAAGAGATAATTTCTTGTTAAACTCGGAGTTTACTTTCAATACTATATAATTTAATCAATATTTTGATTCTTTGTAATCAAAATAACGGCGAATTTAGATTATCTAAATCATACCTGTGTCATGGGATGTTCAAAGTACACTCCAGATGGTTCTTGTAAATGATACTTTCCAATTTTGGGTGAGAAGATACCTTTTTGTGCAGGTAGGCTTCCTGCTTCCACGAAGAATTCACATGGCCAGTGTTTATACTATGAATGACGTCACAAAAGAAAGAATAAAACATTGGTTAATAGGCCTTTACTTTAATGTCCAGGCAACTTTTCTAACTTCGCGGAATTGTATTGACATTGAAAAAAACTATTAAAAGCTGCATCAGGCCTATTGGAAAAGAGATTTCACACCATTTTCTTTTTAGAACTAGAAAATAACAGTTTCGGAAAATAAAAAGAGAATGTATTAGCTGGATTCATTTTTCATAGTTCAAAATGTCTTTATTTCCACGTGGTACGATACCATACGATGGGGTAATTGTTTTGGGGTTTTTTGAGTTTATTCATGGATAACAAAAAGACCGTAAAAAACCTATTTCTGTATATTAAAAACCTGACTCTGTATCAAAGATCAAAAACACAAATACAAGTCTACTAAAACAATTTTTTTCGGAACGATAGGTTTCAGAGAAGGTGTTTGTAGTATACCTTTTGACCATTTTTCAAAGCATTTGCGAAAGCAGCAAACAAACCACGATTGACACCAGGCCCAGTCCCCTCCTCGCCTTCAAAACGAACTCGTAAACTTCCATAAGGATGATCATCCATGTTCTGAGAAAAGAGAATAAAACAGGTTTACTAGTCTATTATTATCTTTCGCCAACAAACGTGAACACTAAAAGTTAGTGGATCACTTGAATGGAGTTTAAAAATTTTATATTTGTTACTACGGGATGGAGTGTTTATCTTAACTACCTGTTTATCTATACTAAAGAAATAAATGTGGAAGAAAAATGCAGAATTAAAGAATCCGAATTTTACATCCTCTACATTCAATGTTCAGTAATTTCCAGATAAGAAAAGAAATGTGGTCTTCTATTTCGCATTCTTCAATGAAATGATGAAACATTTAATTTCACAATAATTGTGACTTCCTTTACATTACCCTATCAAAACTTCACGAGCAGAAAATTTACCAAAATAATACGGCTAATTTCGAAAAATGTCAATTATATATTTAAATGAATGCATATACTTGATTATTAATAAGATCAAAAAATGACACAAGGGAATTAATTTTCGCGGTTTGTTCAAATGTTGTTACATGTGTTTAGGGAAATTTCAAGTTTAGCAGAATTTATTTTCGCCATTTTGGGTTAAAATCGCGAAGATTTCTTTCCTTAAGGAAAACATACCGATGTAAAGAAATTGATACAATCGTTTAACAAGTTGGATCGGACAACATTGATTAATAATGCAGGATTTTCTTGCATTAATGATAATGATCGTCGAGATGAATCAGTTCCACGGATCGATGTCAAAGTCTTTTGAAACCTGAAACAACATAAAACAAGAAGGATTTTCTTTTAGAATTTATGAACGCCAAATTTTTTTACAAGGACGTGTCATTTCTTAAATCCCTAAACATGCACGTTTAACAATGATATGATAAAAAATAAGCATTAGCTCGAACTGGAAAATTTTTAGCATAAAATCATCACCAGAAAATTTTTTATTAACAAAAATCCCCGATGGGGGAGGGGGCATTTTTGATAAAATAGAGTAAGGTAATCCTAGGCCCATGGGTAAGTACCTAGGAGCTTCGCGACCCATGCACCAGGAGCGTTCCCCAGTCAATGTCTAAAGAATGGTAAAATCCAGAATAACCTCGGTATTGCTAGAGTTAACCGAGTAGGATTATAGATGAGATTTTGGGTAATGTCAATGTTTTTCTACCCATTACTTCGCTTCACCTTCTTATTTTCCAGTAATTTTAATTATATAACGTATAATGTAAAATGCCAGATTCCGGAAAATCAGAGGAAAAGAAAGAATCAACTCAAATAACCTGGCTATTCTTCCGGAAGCACCTGCTTTGATAGCAAGGAAGCTTTTTCGCTCATATCCAGGGCCTTCACTTAAGAAGAGCGTGCTAAAGGCGTTAATAACACGATTCCATTGTCCATTGCAAACAGCTAATGTCTGACTTTCCTTCTTCCTATGAATATAAAGACAAAAAATGTGAGTTTTTCACAAAAAATAGCTGTTGTTCATCATTGACATAGAAGATATAGAGCTACTATTCGCATACATTCAACAACCAGCAGTTAACATTTGTAACTCAGACGTCCTTCGTTTAACGCTCTAAAAGTTTTGCGTAATATAAATTCAGTGTATACCATGACCGGTTTAGTCAATCGGTGGATCTTTCGCCCGAAAACGCAAGGTTTGATGCCGGCCTCCGTCCATTCAACCCATAAGTAGCATAGATTGTTTAGTCTAGTCATGTGGTAAGTTCTGGAAGTTGATGGTAGGTCTGGCGCTCAAAGTTCCGTAACCCAACCAACAGAAAACGGGGATAAAGACTCATTCACTAACGGTTGCCACCAATACTAGGTGACCAAACACTTATTTACTGAATTCCAGGAGGCCCCCTATTGATTTTTTCATGAAGGTAGGATCTTCAAAGCTATACTTAGTTTGAGTGTGAAGCTTTTCAAATAAAACTTACATTCTCTGCTTCTTTAAGATATTCTCATCAAGCCAAACAAAGATTTGGTTAGCTGTAGCACGTTTCTCGTCCGTGTGTTGGAGAAAATTTGAAATATCATCATTGCTTATCTGGCCTTTCAACTCGACCGATGGTTTGAAAAACTTTTGTTCGGCTTGTTCCATCGAATTATCTGTTTCATCGTGGGATGTGTGGCCACTGTTGGGTTGACGAGTGAACGCACGAGACTTGTTCAGGTATAGATAAGCATCAAGAACGTAGGTGAGATGAGTGTAGCTAAATGAAATGGAAAGAAAGTACAATGGAATCCCTATAAAGCGGACACCTCCATAAGACGGACAGTAAGTAAGGGAACAGAATGATTTACAGTCAAACAGAAAAAAACTTATAAAGCGGACATTCTATAAAACAGACACTTTTTTCTGCACTAAAAAAATATTACGATAAATTGACGCTCTGTAAATCAGATGAAAAAGACACGTAAACAAAAATGATATTTCACCAGTTATTTTTTACATTTAGTTATCTTTTTGTCAAAACTTTAAACCTGCTCAAATTTTTTTCCTGTCTAGTCTACAGCTTTCTCAGCAATAAATAAACGTATACTGGACTGGAATCTTCGGACATTATCCCGCTCACGGTTGCAAAATGTTTAAAAATTATTTTTAGTGAAATCTCTAAAGTGGACACATTTTGATTCACCGATAGTGTCCGCTTTATAGATTGTGTCCCCTTTATAGAGATTCCATTGTAAAAGCTTTGCAAATTTTATGGGTTGCGGGACTGGGATGATAAAGCGCTGTAATAATCCCAACTTGCCAGGAAATGTATATTTAGCAAAGTAAAAAACGATATTGGGCTGAATAAACTAATATACAAAAAACATTTAAATATAACACGATGCGATTAGTGTTGCGAATTTAAAAATACTTTACAATATACCATCAATTCCAAATTAGATATTTTTATATTAAAAAAAAATTGAGCTATAAATAATAAGACTTGGACAAATAGCTATTGTATATGATTTTATTCGACCAAATGAACAATTTTTTCAAGCTTATTTTATGTCTTTCAAACGATATACATTAGCAGCGCTACCACGGAAGTCTCCCCGTGTGCTGCTTGACTCATCACGGAAGTCATCAGATTTTTTACAAAACATTAGATGCTTGTATGTTTTCCGAAAATGCTTGTTAGCAATTCCGTATATAAAAGCATTGCCAAGACTGTTACAATACACTAGCATGGCCAATAATCGGTATATGTGTAACCCAACACAACTATGAATAATTCCTTTCACAAACAACGCGACAATTGTAAAGACCGTAAATGGCATCCATAGCACAAAGAACGTAAAAGTCACATATAAGAATAATTTATTCTTCGCAATATCTCGTCGTAAAGAGAGTTTCTCATTTTTCCATTCTTCAGCCGAACGTACCGATAAAGCTTCAATTTGTCGTCTCTGTTTTTGTACAACTTTGTAGATATATGTGTAGATCATACAATTAAAAATAACAGGTATCAAATTGTTCATTATGCAAGCAAACCATTCGAACCACATAGGGTATAAATAGGAGTCATCCGAAGAAAGTGACAATGACGTCATAAATAAACATACTGCATATAACCATAGAAACAAGATGGCGCATATGACGTAACGTTTTTTCAAAAGTTCATGTTTGAATGGGTATTTGATGGCAAAGAATCGTTCAAAGCTCATCAATAAGAGATTTAGAGTTGCTACTGGCAACAAGGAAAACCAAAAGGCTTCGGCAACTATGCTAATTGTTCCCGTGCACCATATGTCTTGGTCAAAATTAGGATTGTCACAAGCAATAATACTAAACGAATCAAGAGGCATCAATACACATGAAATCAGTAAATCTGCCAAAGCTAACGAAAAAATGAGAACACCTTGCATTGACTTCCTTATGGACGAATTGTAAAGCGTCGCCAGGCATATTAGTAGATTGCTAAACGTAGAAATTAAAGCCACAAGACCGATGAAGGCTACCATCACTGAATTTAATAACACCAATCCTTTGGAACACATGCTGGCAACTATGTATACTTAAGCCAACTGAAGTGCGTACTTGAGTTTCATCAAATGAAAATTTCATTAATGTTTACAGGAGAGAATCAAATTCAAGTTTAATGCTATCTATTTTTATACTGTTTGCATTAACTATTATCAACTTGTTTTATTATTTACCTGTTCATTTTTATTCCTCTTATGCATCCGAACATTTGATAGGATATTCACAGTTAAAAAAGCTGATAAAATAAGACTGAAATACTATCCCCTTATAAGTTTCTAATAGAAATATGCAGCTGAAAGAAATTTTGTTTTAAGAAAACGTAACTGAGGGGAAAAAGATAAACAGACTGCGATTAAAAATCAACTTCGAGGTCTGAGATCAATCGCTTTAAATTTCAATTAAAGTTTAATATTAAGTTTTTTCTTTTAAGTTAAATTGCACACCTCGAACATATAATCAAATATTTATATTTCAATCTTCATCTTTCAATTATAATAGTAGATATTTGCTTTTTTGATAACAAACTACTGCAAGCTTATGCGTCGTAAATGTTATCAATAGGGCGGGGTGTTGTTTCAAAGAGTAAATAGCATTAGTGCATTACAATATCGTGTTATGAAAAACAATAAAATATCGTATAAACATAATTGTTGGAGAGTAAAGTGAGAGCGTCGACCGCAGCCAAAGCTCCCCCCCCCCCCCTCTCCTCTCAACGGTGCGAGCCTGGACTGCACTTGCTTATAAAATTATATTTGTTCATCACTTGTACGACTACCTACCAAAAGAAGTCATGTCATGTGCTTATATTACAGTTGGATTGGGAGTTAATTACTGAGGCCAAAAACATTATAAAAAAATGATCGTACCTGAAAAGATCAAGAACAGGTAACGCATTTTCATCTTCTCCCATTTCTTGCTTCAGTAAATACATCATATATTCGTCTGGTGTTGATCCATAAATATGAGTCATAGAAGGTCGACCTAAACCAGCAAGATCACCATCAGGAGCTGTCTTCTTGAGCCGTAATACGAAATGCTACAACAAAATGGGAAAGTTACAAAAGATTCGTCATTGAAAACTTATGTTGAATCGATTTCCAATTTCCAGGATAAATATTCAGCACACTCGCGAAATTAAATTCTTGAAAAAAATATGCGTAGAAAACAAACGCAATTTTAGTCACTCACAATTTGCGAATCTAAATTCAGGCGATTTGCAAAAAAAATACACGTGAAAGTGTTGTTTCTTTAAGGTCTCTGGGAAACAGAATTACGGTAGCTTAAGTTAGTTGTTTCTATTTGGTTCCAAACTGCTTCACACAATACAAACTCCACGAAAAGGAACAACTAAACAAACAAGGAGAAACCCTGGGAAACAACAAACATGGTAGCTCAAAAACCTTTGTGTCAAATTGGTCACCCATGCTAAGTTGTTGTTCGAGTGTAGTTAAGATTTCTTTCATCCAATTCCATGTTGATTCAAGTTGATCGTTTGCTTCTTTCTGTAATGCTTTCTGTACATCTTCACCAAAGGATAAGGGCTTGACTGAAAACAGTCCAGGCGCTAATTCTTCTTGCTATATCAAATAGAAAAAATGGATGAATGAATGGTTTGATCATTTACTCCAGCGTAACTTCTTCAGTTCTTCATGAACAATAATCAATGAGGGTCCTGCCTTCCTAGAAACACCTCAGGGCACCATGCAAACTAAACAGTGATTGGCGATTTTCATTTTTCAAGCCTCATAAGACGAACTTGGCCACGGCTTCATAGTTATTATGTTATTAAACAACGTATTACCGTAAATATTTAAAGTTTATCGCATTGGCCAGAATCGGCCTTGCAAAATGGTTTTAAAACATCTGACCGGTAAATTCATGTGTCGTCAGGTGGGTTTAACCACTTACGTTTTCTTGAATAGATTGTGCAATGTCTGTTGCTTCTTTCACAAGTCGACAAAACATTCTTGATAAGTACAGATAACCAGCATGGACAGATGGTGTGTTCATGAGTTGCTGATTGAGTTGGTTTTGTTGGCTTAGCTGCCACTATAAAAGAGAAGCCCAATACACTTACATATTAAAAAATATATAAAACCAATGAAACGATTTTTCTTTTATCAATATAAGAAGCGCCTTGATATATGTTCTTTTATTGGGCTTTTCCATAAAAAAATGTACTCGGGGGTTGAAGGTACAGAAATTTCAAGGTGGTCTTCAATTCTTATGGAAATTCCCTAAGAAGGGCATCAAAAAATTCAAAAAACATTAGGAATTTCCACTGTGGTAAAGGTTATATTACGTCAAATATGCTGGATTTCCTAAAGGGTATGTCCTGAGTGAAGTTATCACTATTTAGCTTACCAGTCCAGCCTGTGGCAACATTCGACTTGATACTTCATTACGCACTCTTATGTGTCCATCAAGAGCCCAGGCCAATGTCGAATCTGGAGTGATTCCTTGAGCTTGTGTCCAGTCTATTTCATTGATGTCTGTTTCGTTACGTTCAAAGGTTGCTGTGTCGGTGTTTTCAGGAGAAAAGAGGAAAGGGTCATCAATATTGATGGTTTCCTCGCTATCAGAGCCACCATCTTCGTAATTAGAAGTACCTGGCGCCGCTGTGGCTCCGTGCGTCGATGATGCTGCCACCATGTCAGCCATTGATGGCGAAGAGGATGACACTTGAATAGTTTCAATTTCATTTGTAAGCATAGATGTAGCATTTTCTGGAAGGTCAGCAGTATCTTGCACATTTCTCCTAAAAAATGGATAAAGCGTAAGAAATTAGGTACAGGATATCACAATTTACTACATTGAAGTTAAGGTCTGTGACGCCAACGCCTATGATTCGTAAAAACACCGTGAGCAACGTGAGTCTTTATTAAGTAAATTTCAGTACTTTAGAGTTAAGAACAAAATGAGCATAAACTGCTTCTATAAGATAACTTTCTATCTAGTTCAACAATCTCTAATTCAAACAAAGTCTTTTTCCCTTTGAAGATCGAATAAGGAAGATTCAATAGTATGTAGGAGATACATGCTAGTCAGCAAAACACCAAAAACGTCTGTGGAAGAGTGTATATCTAGGATGTGATTATTTATATGTGAGGATAGCCTCTTCAGCTCTTCAAGGAGCGCTATCAATAAGGGTCCTGCCTTCCTTGAAACACCTTAGGGTACCATACAGAATTAACATTAATAGGTGAAATTCCCTTACCGAAAGCCTCACGAGGGATTCGAACTCGGAACCCCAACTTAAGCGACCAGCGCCTTAACCACTCGGCCACAGCTCCACGCCTATTTAATAAAAGCGATGCACAAATTGCGTGTATAGAAAGTGAACTCCTACGCAGACATTTTTTTCATAACTTTTATTAACTGGGATATTACCTGGAGGCGTATCTGATGTTTTGTCGAGTGTTGCTCAAACTACTTGATGTAGGGATATGCATCCGAATTCCTGTAAACAGTTTAAAAAAATAATTCGTATGAAGTTCTTGCAACGGAAATGAAATAATACATATGCAATCATCAGCTAAAAACATAAATTCGGAAACACAATTTTACAAAATTCATATTTGACGCGTAAATTATTGGAAATGACTAAGGCTCCTACATAAAGCATTTAGACCAATACTGTAGATAAAGGGCTGGGGGCGTTAGAGCCTAAGGGGCACTGTAAAACAAACAAACAAACAAAAAAACAGCTGTACTTATAGCGTTTATTTTGGATTGTGTGCCTATGTATACAAACAATGAAAAACTTTAACCGATGATGACCATAGAAGGATTTCTCGCTACGTATATTGTTGTCATACCAAGTCCCAAACGTGGTATTGGAAGCAAAAAAAACACAGACCCGATTTATTGACAAGTATGAGAATTGTTTGTTCTATGCCTTGCTGTTTACATTGCGCGATGTTTCTTATTTCTGAAAACACTTCTCTATCTACCGTTATTAAACTTTCATAACAAAAATATACTTGGTTTCCAAGCCACCTAAAGTTTTTTCTTATTTCGGCACTCTATCGCGCAGGAATTTTTCTAGAAACGGCGCGCTGGAAAATGGTTTTTGCCTCCGTGCATGCGCACGGGAATGGAAAAAAGTAAACATTGAAACCCGTCAAAATAATTATACTTTTTCTAAAATCAAACTTAAATAAACAAAAACAACAAACCTGTAGGGACAGCTCCCCTTCCAATTGGCGGTTGTCCTAGATTATGGATATCACGAATGATTCCTTTGGGTTGAGCTTTCACTGTACCAAGTCGTATAGGTTTCAACATAGCATTTGCAGCTTTCAATATCTCAATTACTGATATCCAAGAGAAAGCACGAAGACAAAGACTAGTATAGAAATCAAAAAAACCTATTACTTAAAAATCCAATACACGTGTACGCGAAAGTTCTATTCCGCCCACCTTTCCAAAATTATGTCATTTGCAGCACTTTAAGTGAAATTTTACGGTATAACTATCTCAATCTGGAACTAAGGAGGAACCTCTAGCATTCTGTTCGGGAAAAAAGGAGAAAGAGCTACAACTAAAAGCGCTTAGAATAACAACAGAGACCATTTTTCAGATGAGAAATTTAATACTGCGAATTCAAAAAGTTAAGAAGAAAGTCATCATTGTACATAAACAAATTCTCCTGTTTGTAGTTTTTACCCACGACACCTACACTGAATATATCACTACGTCCTACATGGCATTCTAAGTTCTAGATGAAGGATGATTCTAAATTCTAGATGAAAGAGCTAATAGCCCACTTCGCAAAACAGCCTATATAGTTCATTCATCTAGAATGCCATTCTAAATTTTGCCATACATTTGGCAACTTCAATTGTCTGTCTAAACGATCGAAAAAG